>CP139508.1:471319073-471378775 GCA_021014915.2 Artemisia tridentata subsp. tridentata
TATGACGTAATTGTTGCCATTGAAGATTACGGCGTAACTATCCATCAAGTTACACCGTAAATGTTATTAAATGGATAAGATCGTTTAAGGTACGAAGGTTACGGCGTAACCAAGCCTATAGGTTACACCGTAACTATCAAACTTGGGCACCAAGGAGTTAAAGTCCAGGGACTAAAAGTAAAAATAACAAGTACGATGGAGGACTTAAGGTGACAATTCAAATGAAGTTTAATTATGTCACAAGAAACAAGTATAAAAATATCAAGAACGATGAGGGGCTGAAATCGTACATATCTTATAAGTATTATACTTATAAAGGCATGTGGACTTGATATGAAACCATGCACTACTTCAGGGGTCAAATACGGACAAGTCCATGAAAGTTTCAAAAATGGAAGGCAAATAAAAGTACGAAATTTGTTTCTACACCATAAGTAATATTTGGATTACGCCGTAACCAGGTTACAGCATAACCTTTCAGATCTGGTGAATTTCTTTGCGCCGTAATAAGTTACGGCGTAATTAACCCTAGAGGTTACGCCATAACCTTGTCGGGGCCTATAAATACAACCCTATTTCACCACTTCTCAGTATCTCTTTTCCCCCCTCTCATAGGGGTCGATTAGGGCACCACTCCAGGGCAATTTCCAGCAGTTCCAGGCCATCTTTCAAGGGAGAATTCACTAGCAATCATCATCATTATTAGCTCTACATCAAGTAATTTGTATCAAACAATATGTTCAATTCAATTCATGTTTTATTCATCTTTTTTGGTATACTTTTCTGTATGTTTGGCTAAGCACCTTTGGTGCTAGCCTAGTTATGATTCCTTTCATGATTTGATTATGTTTTTGTGCTTTTATTATTGCTTCTAGTGTGGGCATGCTTAGTTTTTCGTTAGATCCTCTAGTTTCGGCAGTTTTGAAGGACAGTTGTACTTGTTGCATTAGGAGAATTGACCAAAGGACCCTAATGTAGTAGGTTGCAAGGTGTTGGTAAGAATTGTTTAATAGGACGACCAACATTCATGTGTGCGAATGGACCTAAGAATGCTCCATAGGATCACCCTTCGGGTTGGATGAACTTAAGAAGTTAAATGTGTGGTCTAAGATCCGAGAGGCCGAATCACACAAAGAATTAATCTAGCATGTAGCGGCACTTAATGACTCAAACTAGTCTACCTGCAAGCTTTGACGACCATAAGGATGCAGACCTTTGGCGTCCTAGTAGGATTCTAGGGAAATAGGCCAGGCGAATTGTGTTGGGAATTATATTTTCGTAGATTTGATGATCACAGAACAAGAAGAATGAAACATGAAGAATGCTGAAATGATAAGCAAAATACGCTAATGAAGCTGTTGCAGGAGTTGTTAAGGCTTCTCCCAGTTAAGTCTGGTGGTTGAGTCTTCTCAAAGTTAAGTCTGGTGGTTAAGTCTTGTCACAGTTAAGTCTGGTGGTTAAGTCTTCTCCCAGTTAAGTCTCCTCGTTAAGTCTGGTAGTGTTAAGTCTGGTCATTACACAGTTAAGTCTTGTAGTGTATCAGGTGCTGCTATGAGTCATACTACTGTTGGATGGATAAGGATGAAGAAGATATCATCTATAGATAATATCTACATATGTTATCAGTCAACAAAGTTGTAAAACAAGATACATGTTGTATCTTAATGACTGACACATAACAAGCAAGTAGTAGACAAAGTCTTATCATTTTGTAAAAGGTCTCCTTGGACTATAAAAGGAGATCTTACCCCTTAGATAAAAATATGTTTTACAAGTGTTTTAGTATGCTTAGAATTTAAACACTAAATGTGTTAAAATGTAAAACATCAAATAGTGAGTGTGTGTGGGAACATCAGACAAGGGGTCTGATGTTGTTATGTTTGTTTAAGCCTCAAGGTAATCAAGGTTTTCCTTGATCCCTGTTATTGTTGTAGAGTAACCGTGCTATATTTGATCACATAGCATTGGGGCTGAGATTAATAACAAAGAGAAAGTTTGGCAAAACCTTGTTGTGATAGTATTGTTTCTTTCATTTGAATATTTCGCCAATATTATCATCATGCTAGTCATAGACAAAATCCTAGATCAAAGGTGTAACAACCTAGAGTCCATGGTCATAGACAAAATCCTAGATCAAAGGTGTAACAATCTAGAGTCCATAAACGATCACAAAACTTATTGTTAGTAACCTCTAAATTAAGTTTTCACAGTTCTTGTTAGGATTCGACACACGGTTAAGGTGGTTAAACCTTTTGTTCTTTGTGTGTATGATATATTGAGTTAATATGATTAAGTATGCGGAATCTACTTAATCACACTTAGAAGGTTATTTGTGTTATGGAAATGGAACAGTTGTGTTTGTTATTGAACAAGAAACAATGAAATATTATCACCAAACGATTCAATATTATTAATGATAATAATACGAGTGATCTTGAGATATCACTAGGGTTACAACCTTGAATCTTAAGTTTCTATGTTCTTGATATTGTTGTGTTTGTTCTAGTTCTAACAGTTATGAAAGTTCTAAGTGTTTTTAACAACTACAACCAACTTATCGACACTTAATATCGAGTCTAAGATCTTCTTTTATAGTCCAAGAAGATCTTTACAATATTGCTTAAAGTCTATTCGAAGTACTTGCTAACTTATCTTGAGTGTGTCAGTACATAAGATACAACATGTATCTGTGTACACAACTTGTTAACTAAGCACATGGGGTAAGATATTATCTACCGTATATTGTTGACCAAAATATACATAATATCTTTTCATACTTATCCACTTAGCAGCAGAATGTACATTAGCAGCAGCAATGTTAACACTAGCAGCAGAATCCTTCAGCAGCAGAATGTTAAGCCTAGCAGCAGAATCATTTATCGCTAGCAGCAGAATCAAATGTTCTAGCAGCAGGAACAAACATTATCAGCAGGAACCAAATGCACTAGCAGCAGAATCACACTTAACGTTTTTCTTTGAATAGAATCCGATATTAAACTTCTTGAATATTTAATTCCCAACAATCCTCCCCTAAACATGTGAATCCATTTCAACATGTTTCTGAATTAAATTATGGATTGTGAAGATCTTTCAAACACTTCTGTTCTTCAAGATTGAATATCTTTCTCAGTAATTCATCTGCTTTGTTCTTTGACTTTAACAATATCAACACATTGCTCCAATCTTGGACTAAAAGATGGTGCAATTTCCTTGGATGGAGGAATTATAAGAGGCAATGATGCTATGTATCTTGGATGCTTGTTTCAACAAGTGAAATCATCTATCAGCATGCCTTTGCAAGTGATGAACAAACGTGGTAAACTGAAATTGAAACTTTTCTTCGTTTGACCTAGATAGAACTTTCTCCTTTGGAATGTTCTTGTCATTTTCAACCTCCATGTCATCATCTTGTATGCTCTTGTCTTTTCCTCCCTTACATTGGGTTTTTCTTCCTTTCTTGGGCTTTTATTTCCTCCCCTGAAGCAAATAAAATTTTATCCTCCCCTGTTTGGAAGATCTCTCACTATGTACCAAAATATTTCTTTCTCCATTATCTGATCTACCAATGAGAACTTGTTTTCAGACAATATTGTACATGAAGCCATCAATTCCTTAAGAGTTTAAGTTGCTGCCCTCATCACTTCTAGGTGTGTTAACTCCTATGAGAGGTGATTCATTGGACATTTGATTCATGGTCCATCAATGGATGGTTTTTGTGAATCCTTTGAAAATCCTTTTAAGAAACTTTTGCCTTAGCAGTATGTATATGATTTTATTATGAAAAACCATACTGCTTTCAACCATTTTGAAGGGATTAAGTGTATAACAGACACTTAATCAAAATTTCGGTTTAATGCAACCTCTGGTTGTGTGAGAACCAATGTTTTCAGTTATAAATAACTGCTTGTGTAAAGATAAACCTATTCAAAAGGCTTTCTTGACAGGGTTTCCAGCTCATAGTAATTGTTACCTCTAACACATGTGTTAGATTCACTTTTACTAGCTGTTCTTTTTATCAGATGTCCTTAGACTTGCTCATTATACTTGAAAGTTTAAAATGATAGAAAGTGAGTTGAGTCAGTTACTATCTGACCAACTAAGTCATCAATTCAATGTGAAATTTCATACTTAGGTTTCAAGAAAGAAGTTTTAAGGAGTTTTAAATTCCTAAACTCAGTCCATCATAAACCTAATATGTAGCAACTGATATAATCATTCTACTGCTTCCATTTAACTTGAAACATCCTTTTGTGTTCACATGTTCATACCTGAAATTTTTAGTCTAAAACCAAAAGAACAATGTACAAAGTACTTGTCTTGTATTAGAATAAACATAGGACTAACTGTATGAATAACACAAATTAAAATTTGTACTAGCAGCACAAACTTTTGTAATAGCAGTAGTAACTTTTAAAACTAGCAGCACAATCAAAAATTTATTTACAAAAACACAAAGTTTAAAATCATTGAGGATTAAGCATTCCAATACTTGCTACCAAGTACTGAAACCTTCTAACATCAAAAGCTTTGGTTAGCAGATCTGCAAAATTGAATTCTGAAGCAATTTTAAGTACTTGAATTAATCTTTTCTCATTGCAGTCTCTTATAAAGTGATGTCTAATTTCAATGTGTTTTGTTTTAGAATGTTGCACTGGATTTTTAATAATACAAATTGTACTACTATTATCAATATGAATAACAGTGTTTAAGAAATTGTACCCATAGTCAAGGAGTTGGTTTTGAAGCCATAGAACCTGACCACAGCAACTTGCAGCAGCTATATATTCAGCTTCAGTTGTTGAATTTGCCACACTTATTTGCTTCTTACACTGCCATGAGACAAGTCTACACCCAAGGAATTGACATCCTCCAGTTGTTGACTTTCTGTCCAAGCTAGCACCAGCATAATCACTATCCAAAAATGCTACCAAGTCAAAAGGTGATTCCCTTGAATACCATAGACCCAACCTTGGTTGACCCTTGAGATATCTAAAAATTCTCTTGACTGCAGTTAAATGAGAAACCTTTGGAGTAACTTGAAATCTTGCACAAGCACAAACAGAGAACATGATATCAGGTCTAGATGATGTAAGATACATCAAGGAGCCTATCATAGATCTGTATGTGTGTACATCTACATTTTCTCCATCTAAGTCTTTAAGAAGAGGCTTCTCAGAGTCCATTGGTGTGCTTGCCACTTTTGAATCAGCAAATTGAAATTTTCTAAGTATCTCTGCAACATATTTGTCTTGACTAATAAATATGCCTTCAGATGATTGCTTAACTTGCAAACCCAAAAAGAATGTAAGGTCCCCCATGGAACTCATCTGAAACTTATCATGCATAAGTTTCTCAAACTCTAAACACATCTCCTTCCTAGCAGATCCAAAGATAATGTCATTCACATACACCTGCACTAATAGAAGATCCTTCTTGTGCTGTTTGATGAAAAGTGTCTGATCAATCTTTCCTCTTTGAAATCCATTTTCTAATAAGTAGGAAGCTAGTGTTGCATACAAAGCTCTTGGTGCCTGATGAAGGCCATAGAGAGCTTTAACTACTCCGTACACTTTGTCTGGATGTTGTGGGTCAATGAAGCCTGGAGGTTGTGAAACATACACCTCTTCTTCAATTGTTCCATATAAAAATGCACTCTTGACATCCATTTGATAAACTGTGAAGCCTAAAAATGAAGCATAAGCTAAGAAAAGCCTAATTGCCTCAATCCTTGCTACTGGAGCATAAACCTCATCATAGTCTATTCCTTCTTCTTGTGTGTACCCTTGGGCTACTAATCTAGCCTTATTTCGAATCACTATTCCCCTTTCATCCCTTTTATTCTTGAAAACCCATCTAGTGCCAATTACCTTTGCATTCTTAGGTAAATCAACTAGCACCCATACCTTCTGAATCTTGAACTGAAGAAGCTCCTCTTGCATAGCTTCTACCCAGCTTGAATTATCTAAGGCTTTCAGAATGTTCTTTGGTTCATCTTGTGAGAGAAAACATACAAACAAGCAAGAGTTTGAAAACTCATGCTGCTTTGAAGCATAAAGGGCATCAAGAAGCCCTTGTTGGTCTGAAGACATCAGTTGTTGTCTTGTCTTCACACCTGATTGTACATCTCCAATCACATTTTTTAGGGAGTGGACTTTGTGAATTCTTGTTTGTGGAGTAGAAGGAACTTGATAATTTGATGGAAGATTGTTGAAATCCACCTCATTATCTGAGAATTCTGCTTCTTTCGTTTCTGAAGGGCCAGCAGCAGAATCATTTGGCCTAACAGCAGAATCAGTAAGCTTAGCAGCAGAATCACCAGCAGAAACAATTTGTTGTTCCTGAGTTCCATCTTCTTTCCTTTCATCTTCAACACCTTCTTTAGCTTTGCCAATAGAAGATTCATCAATTGTTGAAGTTGATTCCACACTTGTACTTAACCATATTGGCATCCATATATGATCTTGGTTTGTCCACTTTTCTAACCTTGCCTCATCTGTTGCTTGTGAACCTGAAAATTCATTAGTTTCAACAACAACAGGCACATAATTCATTGATTTGGTTAGAGATTCAAGATCAAATAGCCATTTTGGTCATTGACCTTCTACATTGGATTTATCTTCCAAAAACTCCACATGTAGGTTTTCTTCTACAATCACAGTTCTTTTGTTGTATACTCTAAATGCTTTGCTATTAAGAGAATATCCAACAAAGAATCCTTCATCTGCTTTACCATCGAATTTTCCTAAATGGTCTAAGGTATTAAGAATTGTCACATGACATCCAAAAGGTCTAAGAAATCCTATTGCAGGAGTTCTACCTCTAAAAAGTTCATATGATGTCTTATTGTGAGGCTGCACAACTAAAACTCTATTTTGAACATAGCAAGCAGTGTTGACTGCTTCAGCCCAAAAAGTTATAGGTAGCTTGAAATCAGCTAACATAGTTCTAGCAGCTTCAATTAGTGTTCTATTCTTTCTCTCAACAACACCATTCTGTTGTGGTGTTCTAGCAACACTAAATTCTCTCCGAATACCTTTTTGTTTGCAGAAATCATCCATAACTCTATTCTTAAACTTAGTCCCATTATCACATCTAATGACTTTCACTTTCTTATCTACTTGGTTTTCTATCTGATTAATGAATGTCTTAAGGATGCTTGTAGTCTCATCCTTAGTAGATAGAAAGAAAACCCATGTAAATCTAGTATAGTCATCAATTATAACAAGACAATATCTCTTATGCATTATACTACTTACTGAAACAGGTCCAAATAAGTCCATATGCAGCTTAAACAATGATTGATTGATAGAGTTAAAAATCTTGGGCTTACAAGTGGCTTTGTGTTGTTTGCCTTTAAGACAAGCAATGCATGTTTGATCATTTTCAAATCTTTTGTGAGGTAAACCTCTTACCAAACCATTCTTAACAATCTTATTTATGGTTTTGAAGTTAATATGACCAAGCCTTCTATGCCATTTCATTGATTCATCCAATGTGGCCTTTGCAACAAGACAAGTTAAATTCTTTTTAGGAACAATGTTCTTCATGTCTACACTGTACATATTGCCCTTTCTAGGAATTCTAAGAAGTACTTGACTTTCATCAGGCATCTTAAAATCAAGAGAAAGTACAAGACATTCAGTCTCACAGAAAAGAACATTGTTCTTTTTGTCACACATTTGTGAGACACTAAAAAGATTATAATTTAGCTCTTTTACATAGAACACATCTTCAAAATCTAAATTTCCAGTTTTAATGGTACCTTTACCGGAAATTTTGCCACCAACACCTCCTCCAAAGGTAACATAGCCTCCATCAATTGATTGAAAATCTGAGAGATAAGACTTGTTGCCTGTCATGTGCCTTGAACATCCACTATCTGAGTATCCTTGATCCTCTTGCTGATCATTTGAATGTTCCTGAACATAAATGAGAAGTATTAGTTTCTTTTGGGGACCCAAGCCATTACTGACTTGGATCTGCCTCTTGCATCAATGTAATTTAATCTTTTAAGGACAGTTGATGCAACATTGGATTTTAGAATCCAACATGCTGAGGCCTTAACAGCATTTGCCCGGATTCCCTTAGCAGCAGGAACTGATTGCTTAGCAGCATGAACTACTAACTTTTCAGTTCTACCCTTTGGTTTCCAAACTTGTTTTTGGACCACTGCTTTTGTTTGAATGGGCCTTAGAACAGTCTTTTATGCATGTTTGAAAAATGTTTTTGCACCCTTAGCTGTTGATTTTGGGTTAATAGTCATAGATGGTCGAGCAGCAGGAACAAATAGTCTAGCAGCAGGATTAGTGTTTGAGATAGACTTGTTTGAGACTGTTCTGGGTTTTGTTCTATTAACACTAGAACTAGAGTGAAAGTGAGTTTGAGGAGTTTGGCTTTTGAAGTTCACCCTATTGTTTTCATACCCAGTTACCCAATGGTTGCAGAAAGCTGCAAGATGGTCAAACCTACCACATGTGTAACAAGCTTTGTTATAAAAAGAAAAGTCATCACCTAATTGGTTAGACTTGAGTTTGTTCCAATTCCTTTGGTTACCTCTGGGCTTGTTGGTGGTTCTATATTGCTCACAATATCTAACTGGTTGCCTAACATGCTTAATGTTTGATTTAGGCCTATCAGTATTGTGTTTGACTATCTTAGGAACACTTGTTCCTACTTTCTTAACCACTTCAGGTTTAGACATAACCTGAAGTTCCCACACACACTCACTATTTGATGTTTTACATTTTAACACATTTAGTGTTTAAATTCTAAGCATACTAAAACACTTGTAAAACATATTTTTATCTAAGGGGTAAGATCTCCTTTTATAGTCCAAGGAGACCTTTTACAAAATGATAAGACTTTGTCTACTACTTGCTTGTTATGTATCAGTCATTAAGATACAACATGTATCTTGTTTTACAACTTTGTTGACTGATAACATATCTAGATATTATCTATAGATAATATCTTCTTCATCCTTATCCATCCAGCAGTAGTATGACTCATAGCAGCACCTGATACACTACAAGACTTAACTGTGTAATGACCAGACTTAACACTACCAGACTTAACGTGGAGACTTAACTGGGAGAAGACTTAACCACCAGACTTAACTGTGACAAGACTTAACCACCAGACTTAACTTTGAGAAGACTTAACCACCAGACTTAACTGGGAGAAGCCTTAACAACTCCTGCAACAGCTTCATTAGCGTATTTTGCTTATCATTTCAGTATTCTTCATGTTTCATTCTTCTTGTTCTGTGATCATCAAATCTATGAAAATATAATTCCCAACAATCTTCCCCTATTTGATGATTACAAAACAAACACGTTCTTGTACGAATTTCCCTAGACGAAGTAGAGAAATTGAGATAATTAAATCTCACCATGAATGAAACCATACTGTCTTTCCCTTAATCTATGCTATCCACCACATCTCTTCCCCTTTTTGTTATCAATAAATAGAGAATGTTACAAATATGATCTTTACAATTATCAAACTAATACTACACATCTAATTCATCCTTCTAATGTCTCAAATTACCCTCCATTAAGATTTTCGCACTAAAAATGAACTTGAGACAGTAAAATTTTAAATCATCAGTAGCAATACTAATCAACAATAGTAAGAATCAATAACTTTCCCTGTGGTGATGCACATATATAATAAATGGTTATACATCTAAACATTTAAGCTTCCCCTGAAACCCATATGTTAACCATTTCTTGATTCTTCAAACCTGTAGGCTTTTATGATTGATGAAGAAAAACCAACCACTACTGACTTGATGCTGAAACAGAATAAACCAATCTTGTGTCATATATCTTGTACTAAAACTGACTTTGAACATATACCCATTCTGATGTATAGGGAGACCTTAGTCTGATGACAATAAACTCATCTCTTATGAGACACTGAGTACTACAGCGTATCTCCTTTAAGTGTTTGTCATTTCGTAGTCACTTGAACGAACGAACAAGTTATCTTCAAGGAAAAGGTATGATAAAACACAATTTTGAAAAATTTCACCTCATCTTCAAATAAGCAACAAATAATTTTCTTCTCCAAATAAATAAAAACAAGCCTGTTATCTTTTAAGAAACAACTCTCTTTTGTGTGTTTTTCTTCCCCTTTGTGTGTGAACCTTGAAAGAAAACCAAAAATTCGACCATACCTCAACTGTTTCTGCAGCAATTTTGAACGATGCATATCTTGCAACCTAAGGCTCAGATTGAAGATCCTTCCTGTAAGAATCTACCTTGATATACCAAGAACCTCTTGTAAAAATTTCAGCCTGATCCAACGGTTAACGAAGGAGTTATCGCCTTTTGATAACAGCCCTGCAGTGAGTTACGAAAATACGAACCAGATCCGAATTTTTCTTCTTTCTTTAGCTAAAACCTTTTCTTTTCCTAGATCCAGAGCCCCCCGCTCTGATACCAACTGTGAAAACTTATTTTAGAGGTTACTAACAATAAGTTTTGTGATCGTTTATGGACTCTAGGTTGTTACACCTTTGATCTAGGATTTTGTCTATGACTAGCATGATGATAATATTGGCGGAATATTCAAATGAAAGAAACAATACTATCACAACAAGGTTTTGCCAAACTTTCTCTTTGTTATTAATCTCAGCCCCAATGCTATGTGATCAAATATAGCACGGTTAATCTACAACAATAACAGGGATCAAGGAAAACCTTGATTACCTTCAGGCTTAAACAAACATAACAACATCAGACCCCTTGTCTGATGTTCCCACACACTCTCACTATTTGATGTTTTACATTTTAACACATTTAGTGTTTAAATTCTAAGCATACTAAAACACTTGTAAAACATATTTTTATCTAAGGGGTAAGATCTCCTTTTATAGTCCAAGGAGACCTTTTACAAAAGGATAAGACTTTGTCTACTACTTGCTTGTTATGTGTCAGTCATTAAGATACAACATGTATCTTGTTTTACAACTTTGTTGACTGATAACATATCTAGATATTATCTATAGATAATATCTTCTTCATCCTTATCCATCCAGCAGTAGTATGACTCATAGCAGCACCTGATACACTACAAGACTTAACTGTGTAATGACCAGACTTAACACTACCAGACTTAACGTGGAGACTTAACTGGGAGAAGACTTAACCACCAGACTTAACTGTGACAAGACTTAACCACCAGACTTAACTTTGAGAAGACTTAACCACCAGACTTAACTGGGAGAAGCCTTAACAACTCCTGCAACAGCTTCATTAGCGTATTTTGCTTATCATTTCAGTATTCTTCATGTTTCATTCTTCTTGTTCTGTGATCATCAAATCTATGAAAATATAATTCCCAACAATCTTCCCCTATTTGATGATTACAAAACAAACACGTTCTTGTACGAATTTCCCTAGACGAAGTAGAGAAATTGAGATAATTAAATCTCACCATGAATGAAACCATACTGTCTTTCCCTTAATCTATGCTATCCACCACATCTCTTCCCCTTTTTGTTATCAATAAATAGAGAATGTTACAAATATGATCTTTACAATTATCAAACTAATACTACACATCTAATTCATCCTTCTAATGTCTCAAATTACCCTCCATTAAGATTTTCGCACTAAAAATGAACTTGAGACAGTAAAATTTTAAATCATCAGTAGCAATACTAATCAACAATAGTAAGAATCAATAACTTTCCCTGTGGTGATGCACATATATAATAAATGGTTATACATCTAAACATTTAAGCTTCCCCTGAAACCCATATGTTAACCATTTCTTGATTCTTCAAACCTGTAGGCTTTTATGATTGATGAAGAAAAACCAACCACTACTGACTTGATGCTGAAACAGAATAAACCAATCTTGTGTCATATATCTTGTACTAAAACTGACTTTGAACATATACCCATTCTGATGTATAGGGAGACCTTAGTCTGATGACAATAAACTCATCTCTTATGAGACACTGAGTACTACAGCGTATCTCCTTTAAGTGTTTGTCATTTCGTAGTCACTTGAACGAACGAACAAGTTATCTTCAAGGAAAAGGTATGATAAAACACAATTTTGAAAAATTTCACCTCATCTTCAAATAAGCAACAAATAATTTTCTTCTCCAAATAAATAAAAACAAGCCTGTTATCTTTTAAGAACCAACTCTCTTTTGTGTGTTTTTCTTCCCCTTTGTGTGTGAACCTTGAAAGAAAACCAAAAATTCGACCATACCTCAACTGTTTCTGCAGCAATTTTGAACGATGCATATCTTGCAACCTAAGGCTCAGATTGAAGATCCTTCCTGTAAGAATCTACCTTGATATACCAAGAACCTCTTGTAAAAATTTCAGCCTGATCCAACGGTTAACGAAGGAGTTATCGCCTTTTGATAACAGCCCTGCAGTGAGTTACGAAAATACGAACCAGATCCGAATTTTTCTTCTTTCTTTAGCTAAAACCTTTTCTTTTCCTAGATCCAGAGCCCCCCGCTCTGATACCAACTGTGAAAACTTATTTTAGAGGTTACTAACAATAAGTTTTGTGATCGTTTATGGACTCTAGGTTGTTACCCCTTTGATCTAGGATTTTGTCTATGACTAGCATGATGATAATATTGGCGGAATATTCAAATGAAAGAAACAATACTATCACAACAAGGTTTTGCCAAACTTTCTCTTTGTTATTAATCTCAGCCCCAATGCTATGTGATCAAATATAGCAGGGTTAATCTACAACAATAACAGGGATCAAGGAAAACCTTGATTACCTTGAGGCTTAAACAAACATAACAACATCAGACCCCTTGTCTGATGTTCCCACACACTCTCACTATTTGATGTTTTACATTTTAACACATTTAGTGTTTAAATTCTAAGCATACTAAAACACTTGTAAAACATATTTTTATCTAAGGGTAAGATCTCCTTTTATAGTCCAAGGAGACCTTTTACAAAAGGATAAGACTTTGTCTACTACTTGCTTGTTATGTGTCAGTCATTAAGATACAACATGTATCTTGTTTTACAACTTTGTTGACTGATAACATATCTAGATATTATCTATAGATAATATCTTCTTCATCCTTATCCATCCAGCAGTAGTATGACTCATAGCAGCACCTGATACACTACAAGACTTAACTGTGTAATGACCAGACTTAACACTACCAGACTTAACGTGGAGACTTAACTGGGAGAAGACTTAACCACCAGACTTAACTGTGACAAGACTTAACCACCAGACTTAACTTTGAGAAGACTTAACCACCAGACTTAACTGGGAGAAGCCTTAACAACTCCTGCAACAGCTTCATTAGCGTATTTTGCTTATCATTTCAGTATTCTTCATGTTTCATTCTTCTTGTTCTGTGATCATCAAATCTATGAAAATATAATTCCCAACAATCTTCCCCTATTTGATGATTACAAAACAAACACGTTCTTGTACGAATTTCCCTAGACGAAGTAGAGAAATTGAGATAATTAAATCTCACCATGAATGAAACCATACTGTCTTTCCCTTAATCTATGCTATCCACCACATCTCTTCCCCTTTTTGTTATCAATAAATAGAGAATATTACAAATATGATCTTTACAATTATCAAACTAATACTACACATCTAATTCATCCTTCTAATGTCTCAAATTACCCTCCATTAAGATTTTCGCACTAAAAATGAACTTGAGACAGTAAAATTTTAAATCATCAGTAGCAATACTAATCAACAATAGTAAGAATCAATAACTTTCCCTGTGGTGATGCACATATATAATAAATGGTTATACATCTAAACATTTAAGCTTCCCCTGAAACCCATATGTTAACCATTTCTTGATTCTTCAAACCTGTAGGCTTTTATGATTGATGAAGAAAAACCAACCACTACTGACTTGATGCTGAAACAGAATAAACCAATCTTGTGTCATATATCTTGTACTAAAACTGACTTTGAACATATACCCATTCTGATGTATAGGGAGACCTTAGTCTGATGACAATAAACTCATCTCTTATGAGACACTGAGTACTACAGCGTATCTCCTTTAAGTGTTTGTCATTTCGTAGTCACTTGAACGAACGAACAAGTTATCTTCAAGGAAAAGGTATGATAAAACACAATTTTGAAAAATTTCACCTCATCTTCAAATAAGCAACAAATAATTTTCTTCTCCAAATAAATAAAAACAAGCCTGTTATCTTTTAAGAACCAACTCTCTTTTGTGTGTTTTTCTTCCCCTTTGTGTGTGAACCTTGAAAGAAAACCAAAAATTCGACCATACCCCAACTGTTTCTGCAGCAATTTTGAACGATGCATATCTTGCAACCTAAGGCTCAGATTGAAGATCCTTCCTGTAAGAATCTACCTTGATATACCAAGAACCTCTTGTAAAAATTTCAGCCTGATCCAACGGTTAACGAAGGAGTTATCGCCTTTTGATAACAGCCCTGCAGTGAGTTACGAAAATACGAACCAGATCCGAATTTTTCTTCTTTCTTTAGCTAAAACCTTTTCTTTTCCTAGATCCAGAGCCCCCCGCTCTGATACCAACTGTGAAAACTTATTTTAGAGGTTACTAACAATAAGTTTTGTGATCGTTTATGGACTCTAGGTTGTTACACCTTTGATCTAGGATTTTGTCTATGACTAGCATGATGATAATATTGGCGGAATATTCAAATGAAAGAAACAATACTATCACAACAAGGTTTTGCCAAACTTTCTCTTTGTTATTAATCTCAGCCCCAATGCTATGTGATCAAATATAGCACGGTTAATCTACAACAATAACAGGGATCAAGGAAAACCTTGATTACCTTGAGGCTTAAACAAACATAACAACATCAGACCCCTTGTCTGATGTTCCCACACACTCTCACTATTTGATGTTTTACATTTTAACACATTTAGTGTTTAAATTCTAAGCATACTAAAACACTTGTAAAACATATTTTTATCTAAGGGGTAAGATCTCCTTTTATAGTCCAAGGAGACCTTTTACAAAAGGATAAGACTTTGTCTACTACTTGCTTGTTATGTGTCAGTCATTAAGATACAACATGTATCTTGTTTTACAACTTTGTTGACTGATAACATATCTAGATATTATCTATAGATAATATCTTCTTCATCCTTATCCATCCAGCAGTAGTATGACTCATAGCAGCACCTGATACACTACAAGACTTAACTGTGTAATGACCAGACTTAACACTACCAGACTTAACGTGGAGACTTAACTGGGAGAAGACTTAACCACCAGACTTAACTGTGACAAGACTTAACCACCAGACTTAACTTTGAGAAGACTTAACCACCAGACTTAACTGGGAGAAGCCTTAACAACTCCTGCAACAGCTTCATTAGCGTATTTTGCTTATCATTTCAGTATTCTTCATGTTTCATTCTTCTTGTTCTGTGATCATCAAATCTATGAAAATATAATTCCCAACAATCTTCCCCTATTTGATGATTACAAAACAAACACGTTCTTGTACGAATTTCCCTAGACGAAGTAGAGAAATTGAGATAATTAAATCTCACCATGAATGAAACCATACTGTCTTTCCCTTAATCTATGCTATCCACCACATCTCTTCCCCTTTTTGTTATCAATAAATAGAGAATGTTACAAATATGATCTTTACAATTATCAAACTAATACTACACATCTAATTCATCCTTCTAATGTCTCAAATTACCCTCCATTAAGATTTTCGCACTAAAAATGAACTTGAGACAGTAAAATTTTAAATCATCAGTAGCAATACTAATCAACAATAGTAAGAATCAATAACTTTCCCTGTGGTGATGCACATATATAATAAATGGTTATACATCTAAACATTTAAGCTTCCCCTGAAACCCATATGTTAACCATTTCTTGATTCTTCAAACCTGTAGGCTTTTATGATTGATGAAGAAAAACCAACCACTACTGACTTGATGCTGAAACAGAATAAACCAATCTTGTGTCATATATCTTGTACTAAAACTGACTTTGAACATATACCCATTCTGATGTATAGGGAGACCTTAGTCTGATGACAATAAACTCATCTCTTATGAGACACTGAGTACTACAGCGTATCTCCTTTAAGTGTTTGTCATTTCGTAGTCACTTGAACGAACGAACAAGTTATCTTCAAGGAAAAGGTATGATAAAACACAATTTTGAAAAATTTCACCTCATCTTCAAATAAGCAACAAATAATTTTCTTCTCCAAATAAATAAAAACAAGCCTGTTATCTTTTAAGAACCAACTCTCTTTTGTGTGTTTTTCTTCCCCTTTGTGTGTGAACCTTGAAAGAAAACCAAAAATTCGACCATACCTCAACTGTTTCTGCAGCAATTTTCAACGATGCATATCTTGCAACCTAAGGCTCAGATTGAAGATCCTTCCTGTAAGAATCTACCTTGATATACCAAGAACCTCTTGTAAAAATTTCAGCCTGATCCAACGGTTAACGAAGGAGTTATCGCCTTTTGATAACAGCCCTGCAGTGAGTTACGAAAATACGAACCAGATCCGAATTTTTCTTCTTTCTTTAGCTAAAACCTTTTCTTTTCCTAGATCCAGAGCCCCCCGCTCTGATACCAACTGTGAAAACTTATTTTAGAGGTTACTAACAATAAGTTTTGTGATCGTTTATGGACTCTAGGTTGTTACCCCTTTGATCTAGGATTTTGTCTATGACTAGCATGATGATAATATTGGCGGAATATTCAAATGAAAGAAACAATACTATCACAACAAGGTTTTGCCAAACTTTCTCTTTGTTATTAATCTCAGCCCCAATGCTATGTGATCAAATATAGCACGGTTAATCTACAACAATAACAGGGATCAAGGAAAACCTTGATTACCTTGAGGCTTAAACAAACATAACAACATCAGACCCCTTGTCTGATGTTCCCACACACTCTCACTATTTGATGTTTTACATTTTAACACATTTAGTGTTTAAATTCTAAGCATACTAAAACACTTGTAAAACATATTTTTATCTAAGGGGTAAGATCTCCTTTTATAGTCCAAGGAGACCTTTTACAAAAGGATAAGACTTTGTCTACTACTTGCTTGTTATGTGTCAGTCATTAAGATACAACATGTATCTTGTTTTACAACTTTGTTGACTGATAACATATCTAGATATTATCTATAGATAATATCTTCTTCATCCTTATCCATCCAGCAGTAGTATGACTCATAGCAGCACCTGATACACTACAAGACTTAACTGTGTAATGACCAGACTTAACACTACCAGACTTAACGAGGAGACTTAACTGGGAGAAGACTTAACCACCAGACTTAACTGTGACAAGACTTAACCACCAGACTTAACTTTGAGAAGACTTAACCACCAGACTTAACTGGGAGAAGCCTTAACAACTCCTGCAACAGCTTCATTAGCGTATTTTGCTTATCATTTCAGTATTCTTCATGTTTCATTCTTCTTGTTCTGTGATCATCAAATCTATGAAAATATAATTCCCAACAATCTTCCCCTATTTGATGATTACAAAACAAACACGTTCTTGTACGAATTTCCCTAGACGAAGTAGAGAAATTGAGATAATTAAATCTCACCATGAATGAAACCATACTGTCTTTCCCTTAATCTATGCTATCCACCACATCTCTTCCCCTTTTTGTTATCAATAAATAGAGAATATTACAAATATGATCTTTACAATTATCAAACTAATACTACACATCTAATTCATCCTTCTAATGTCTCAAATTACCCTCCATTAAGATTTTCGCACTAAAAATGAACTTGAGACAGTAAAATTTTAAATCATCAGTAGCAATACTAATCAACAATAGTAAGAATCAATAACTTTCCCTGTGGTGATGCACATATATAATAAATGGTTATACATCTAAACATTTAAGCTTCCCCTGAAACCCATATGTTAACCATTTCTTGATTCTTCAAACCTGTAGGCTTTTATGATTGATGAAGAAAAACCAACCACTACTGACTTGATGCTGAAACAGAATAAACCAATCTTGTGTCATATATCTTGTACTAAAACTGACTTTGAACATATACCCATTCTGATGTATAGGGAGACCTTAGTCTGATGACAATAAACTCATCTCTTATGAGACACTGAGTACTACAGCGTATCTCCTTTAAGTGTTTGTCATTTCGTAGTCACTTGAACGAACGAACAAGTTATCTTCAAGGAAAAGGTATGATAAAACACAATTTTGAAAAATTTCACCTCATCTTCAAATAAGCAACAAATAATTTTCTTCTCCAAATAAATAAAAACAAGCCTGTTATCTTTTAAGAACCAACTCTCTTTTGTGTGTTTTTCTTCCCCTTTGTGTGTGAACCTTGAAAGAAAACCAAAAATTCGACCATACCTCAACTGTTTCTGCAGCAATTTTCAACGATGCATATCTTGCAACCTAAGGCTCAGATTGAAGATCCTTCCTGTAAGAATCTACCTTGATATACCAAGAACCTCTGGTAAAAATTTCAGCCTGATCCAACGGTTAACGAAGGAGTTATCGCCTTTTGATAACAGCCCTGCAGTGAGTTACGAAAATACGAACCAGATCCGAATTTTTCTTCTTTCTTTAGCTAAAACCTTTTCTTTTCCTAGATCCAGAGCCCCCCGCTCTGATACCAACTGTGAAAACTTATTTTAGAGGTTACTAACAATAAGTTTTGTGATCGTTTATGGACTCTAGGTTGTTACACCTTTGATCTAGGATTTTGTCTATGACTAGCATGATGATAATATTGGCGGAATATTCAAATGAAAGAAACAATACTATCACAACAAGGTTTTGCCAAACTTTCTCTTTGTTATTAATCTCAGCCCCAATGCTATGTGATCAAATATAGCACGGTTAATCTACAACAATAACAGGGATCAAGGAAAACCTTGATTACCTTGAGGCTTAAACAAACATAACAACATCAGACCCCTTGTCTGATGTTCCCACACACTCTCACTATTTGATGTTTTACATTTTAACACATTTAGTGTTTAAATTCTAAGCATACTAAAACACTTGTAAAACATATTTTTATCTAAGGGGTAAGATCTCCTTTTATAGTCCAAGGAGACCTTTTACAAAAGGATAAGACTTTGTCTACTACTTGCTTGTTATGTGTCAGTCATTAAGATACAACATGTATCTTGTTTTACAACTTTGTTGACTGATAACATATCTAGATATTATCTATAGATAATATCTTCTTCATCCTTATCCATCCAGCAGTAGTATGACTCATAGCAGCACCTGATACACTACAAGACTTAACTGTGTAATGACCAGACTTAACACTACCAGACTTAACGAGGAGACTTAACTCGGAGAAGACTTAACCACCAGACTTAACTGTGACGAGACTTAACCACCAGACTTAACTTTGAGAAGACTTAACCACCAGACTTAACTGGGAGAAGACTTAACAACTCCTGCAACAGCTTCATTAGCGTATTTTGCTTATCATTTTAGTATTCTTCATGTTTCATTCTTCTTGTTCTGTGATCATCAAATCTATGAAAATATAATTCCCAACAAATTGACCACAGGAGTCTAGTGATACTTATGCCCCACTTGAAGCAATAGAAAGCTTAATTAGAGAACACAGTCTTTGCATGATAGGATGAATAACTAGGCTAGTACACTTTCTCCCTACTGTTTACAACTTCATTTAATTTCCGCATTTCATTTCTGTTTATTTAGTTATTCAAAACCTTTTAAAACGTGACATAGACTTATGTTAAAATCCAGATACACATAGCTCTTCGTACGACCTCGGCTTTGCCGAATACTACGCTACACACGATCGGGTTCTCTGCCCGTTAGTGCATAAGGTAGATGTAACATCTGGTAATTTTCCAAACCATTTTCACTAGCCAAATATTTATTTTTGCATCACCTTAGTATTTGAACTTTTTACTGAACTTAATTGAACTTGAGAAACGCGAGATATCTTGAGAAACGTGAATGTTATCCCTTTATTATGTCAGCACAACCTAGAAAGCGCGAAACGAATCGAATTTGCCAAATAAATTAACTTCGAGAAAGTTATGCATATTTATACTCGTTTTTATCGAAAAAACTATTTCGGAAACAATTGCGAAGTTTCATAATTTTTTGAGTCTGTTTGGTACGTCAAATGGGTCCCACAGTGATTATTGTAAAAGTTTCACTAAGTTGTCATATATACCCCCCGCCCATAAGTTACACCGCACCCCTTATACTTTATTTTTCCCATCTCTAATCCCTGGACTCATATAAAAACATTTTTTTTATTTATTTTATTCTCATAGAAACACACACACACCACACCATAACTCTCTCCCTCTCTCTCCCACTCGTCCGACCACCAGCGCCGTCTCCGGCCACCACCGTCGTCAAAAATTTTTTCGGCCAACCACCAAACTTCACCCAAACGTAGATCAGGCCACACTTATTATTTCTGGAGCACTTGAGCTCAATCGGAGCTCGTTTGATACTCGGTTAATGCCACGCCGCCACTACAGTCCACCGTACCCTACCTACCGCCACTCCACCCACCCCTTCTTCTCGGTAAAACCCTCACGAGCCACCCATTTCTTTTATTTTTAATTTAAATCAGAACCCTAACTCTAAAACTTATTAAAACTGATTTTTACTAATTAAAAACCTTTTGTTTTTAACAAAACTGTGTGGATCTAATTGGTTTGACCTCGACTCGGTCCGAGTTACGTGACTCAGTCGAGTTGACTCGGGGCGAGTTCATGATTATTTTGGTATATTTTGTTTTGTTTTAACTTATGTTCTTTGTTTCGGTTTGGATTTTGGATTGTTTTTTGTTTAGTTATGGCCTCGGTCGCGGGCTATGACTCATGGTGAGTCGAGCCGTGACTCGTGGCGAGTCACGACGTGTGCATAGGATTAGTTTGGTTTGATGGTGAATGGTCTTGGAATTTGATTTGGATTTGTTTTTGTTTGGGTTTGGATAAGTTGTCGAGTAGGCCGAGGAGTGCCAGACTCAAATCGAGTCAAGCCGTGACTCAAGGTGAGTCACGGCATAAGGAGTATGATATTGACTTGTTTTTGTGTTGGTTTTAGGTCGTATTGAATTGGTTTTGGGTTGTATTAAATTCGGTTATGGTTGTGGTTAGGCCAAGAGCCACCACGGCTCGATGAGGAGTGAGTCATGACTCAAGGGAGTCATGGCATAGGTTATTAGTTGTCGTTTAGGATTCGCGTTTGATTTGGATATTGTAGTTTAGATTTGGTTTGTATTTTTGCGTTAGTCAAGTGATACTTGACTCATATCGAGTCAAACCGTGACTCAAGATGAGTCACGGCATAAAGCGTTGGTCTATTATTGTGTTTGGTTTGATGTTTTGAGTGTAGCCGAGGGCCATACAGTTTGGATAAGGGTTAAACCGTGACTCGAGGCGAGTCACGGCAAGGATGTTATTAGGTTTTTCTTTGTCTCGGGTTTGGTTTTGGTTTAGTGATATTGTGTCCTAGCCAAGATTTACCTAGGCTCAATGTGAGTCGAGCCGTGACTCACGGGGAGTCACGGCAAGAGTCGAGTCTATTTGGTTTACTCTCGAGTCTATATTATAATAGTTTTGCCTTTTTATTTTTGTTTCCGTTACTTATTTATTTGTTTATCGATTGGTGTTTCAGAAATTATTTGGATAATATGGGATATGATTCGGACAATGGACTTGGATACGTGTTATTAACCTATGCTTGGATGAGAATTGGACGTTATTGGATTTACGGTATTAGCCGATGGACCTTATGGACGATTTTGATAATTGAGACGGAAGAGTATGTTAGACTCATAAGAGCTTAACATATTTGGACCTGAACATACACAAAAGGGTCGATAAACTTGACAACTAATATATACGCGAATGATAGTGTCCAATCATATATATTTAACTTGTAAAATGTGACAATAAAACTTATATTCAAGAGTCGTAACGACTTATAAATGCTTTATAAACGGACGCATCATGCCCAAATTTCGATAAAATCTTTTATAACTTAATCGTTTATGATTACTCGATATCCTAAAAACCTTTTCGAAACTTATACGTTTCCTTCCTAAATCAAGATGTTTTACCAACTATTTGGGAAATGGGTAAAACACCGAAATAACCTATTGATGTTTTTTTTCTTGTCTTTCTTATTTTATTCTTCTTCTTAATCTTAGTTCTTCTCTCTATTCGTTATTCTTTTCTTCGTATTCAGTTGTGTTTGCCGACTTTTATTATTTTAACTTCTCGTATCCACACGAGTCTTAAACGTTATTTCTCTCAAACGCCATTAAAATAAAACCTTTCATTTCAAATACGAGTATTACTTTATAAATCGCTTTGAGGTTTATTGCTGAGACATATTATTCACATATTAGGTTGTGTTGAGGTTCATTTGTCATGCTATCCCATCTGATCATATTATGATATCTTTTTCATCTGCTACTAAGGTGTGATTCGTAGCCCCACTTTTACTTTTAAATTGTTTATAAACCCATGGGGGAGATACATGCTATTTACATATTTTTATGAGCATAATTGTTTATTGGTATGCTATTCCTGACTGAAATGATAATGCTAAGTACCGTCCTTGCCAAAAGCAAGTCCCTCGATCATGAACCATTAATCACTTGCGAGTGAGCGCGATTATAGTTTATAGGCCTATAGGAATTGACCTTCCCGCCATATAGACTAAGGTCGGTCCACATGTGATGTACTATATTCGAGTTTTACTAGGTATATGGCAAAGTACCTAGCTTTGGGGGCAACTATTATATTATGAAATTCCGCGGTTACTGTCGAATTACGCCAAGGTTATTGGTGCCGGTTAACGCTTTGTGTGTCATGAGCTTAGCAGAATTATTTTACGCATACCCGATATTTGTATTTGTTACATATATCTCCCATACTTAAAATCTTGTGCTCAACTGTTATTTACTAAACCTATGGATTACACTCAACCTTTGTGTTGACTTTTTAGCATGTTTTATCTCAGGTAATTAATGCATATTTGTGAGCACCGGGAGTGGCTGAAGACTGTTGATGGCTATATAGGGCTTTACTATCTATCTCTACTATTTTATCATTCAAAAAACCTTTTAAGCTATGTCTTTTAATTCCGCTACAAACTATGTCTTACTTCCGCTGCAAACTATGTTTTATTTCCGCTGCAACTTATGTTTAAGAGTATTTTAGACTCTAAATGTTTAATTTTTTATTCGAATGATATGTTTTTGTTAAAACGTCTCGTTATGAGATGGTTTTCTATGGATGTGACTGTCTTACCCCACACGTAGCACCCCAAGCTCCGTTCCGCTGCCATATTCCGAGTTGGGGTGTTACAGAATGGTATCAGAGCCAAGGTTTATAGAAAACGAGGTTATACTTGACTATAAAAAATTTTGTGTGAGTCAAAACGTTTTCGAAATCGATAGCCATCAGCCCTCCGTGCCACTTCACTCTTTAATTGCTTTACTTAAACTTTTATGTGTGCATGCTTTTGCACTATTAGATGTTTGGATTTTCCACTACTATCTCACTTCGTATAAAACTATTTTTATAAAAATTTGGCTAAAATTTTTATACTTTTCCCGATACTCCTTGTAGAGTATTATGCCTACACCAGTCCCTGCCGGTCAGTTAACAGATGCACCCGTTGATCACCCACTTGCACCACCGAGTCCAGAGGAGGACCCACACCCTATTGATGTACCTCACCCGGAGGATGATGAGATGGACGATGATGATGAGATGGATGATGATGAGGAGATGGATGATGATGATGATGATGATGACGATGATGACGAGGTGCCATTGGAAGGGGAGCAGGAGGCTCTCCCCATGCCACCTTTCCCAGCAGTGTCAGACATTACTTATGAGTCTGATACTTTAGATGCATTGGGTCATGTTCTAGCTACAGAGGTGACGTCTACGTTTGAGATCGGTGAGTCTTCGACTGCACAGCGAGTTGCCTTTACCGAGCTCAGAGCCGAGCTGAGTCGTTTGAGGCAGGACATCTCTTGGTGCCAGGGCCGTTATATGTCGATGTTTAGGCGATTGTGTGCATGACAGTCTGATGTTTTAGAGTTGAAGAAGGAGATTAAGGGAGATAGGAGAGCTATAGGTGACTTGTATGTAGAGTTGTATGAGCAGGCTGCGAGGTTGAGTTCTACAGAGAAGGCAGATACAGAGATTCGGGAGCATTTGGTATCATTAGAGTAGAGGATGACAGAGGTCGAGACGATTTTGGAGAAGTTGGACCTTGGTGCGGTGTTCACTAATATCGATAGTTGTCACTACCAACGTAGTATTCAGGAGTTGAGGGATGAGATTCATGCCATGCAGTGGTAGGCGTACTATGATAGGATGGCGCGTTTCCGTTTTGATGACAGTATTGATGTTTTGAGTAAGTATGAGGGAGATCGTCAGTGAGAGTGTAGAGATCATGTTGCTGACATATGGAAGATACAATTTAACAAGAAGAGTTGATAAGAAGTAATTGTTGGAGCAGCTTGTTTCAGAATTGTGAACAGTAGGAATTGGTTAGGGCATTGTTGTTTTTGACTGCATAAAGGGGTGTTTGGGATAAGCACTGTTGAGATCCAAACACTACTTTAGTAATTTGTAGAGCTTATTAGAAGTTCAAGGAATGATTTGGGACAAGCATAAAACTTCAAAAATGTGTATTGCAGACCACTACAATGTGACAGCACCTTTTACCTTGGAGTTTCTTTGTTATGACTGTACCTATTTGAGACTCATATTCTGTTCCAACTTGGCCTTGGGAGGAAGTTTGGCAAGATATGTTGTATCAATAGGAGGTCTAATTCAAAAAAATGTACCATAAAGTAAGGCTCTACTTTGTGAAAGGTAAGTGGTTTGGGTGGATAGTGTATGATGGCAGGAATAGAGAGGAATGAAATGTTATCCTTCTTGGCCCATCCAATACACTATCAAGGAGGTAATGGTTGGTCTTCCCTCAAGGTGTTCGTTCCCAAGTTATTGAAGCCATTTTACAAAGATGGAAATGTAGGTTATTTGGCATAGCCTTTGACTGGAAGGGTAATGGGTTCCTAACGATGCCATTCACCTTTTCTACCTTGATCATTGTGGGTGTTGGTTGAATGGTCTTGGTGGGAAGGTGTAATGGAAATGTAGTTAGATAGTATGGTGCAACTTAAAGGTGAATATCAGGCTATGAAGCATGGATAATGCAGTGATGGAAACTACTCTGTTTGAATTGGTTATCAGAGATTAGTCATATCAGATATATCTTGTAGATCTATCAGATATCGGTTATATAGTTTTTCTTTGTATATGATTTTGGATAATGTCCAAGTCAGTGTATGTTATTCCTTTGATGTGCAATATTTGTAACTTAATATAATTCACCTTTGCACAAAAAAAAAAAAAAAAAAAAAAAAAAAAAAAAAAAAAAAAGACGAAATTCCATATATATTACTTTAAACATTAGAAGAAAAAGTGACATTGAAATATAAACAAGAAAACGCACAGAATCTAAATAAGTAACCAGGCATTATTCATCAAACCATCTCCACTTTTTGTGACGCTCTATCATCTTTCTTGTTCCAAGCTGCAACCACAAGATAAACCACAAAATTTATCACACCCAAAATCGCTAACAATCCATAGAAGCAATCCAGTCTCCCACGATCAATATCACCAGCTAGCCACCCTTGGCCACCATGGCTCCCGGTCACTTTCTTCACTACTGACACAAGGAAACTACTCATGAAAAACCCGAGTGAAAGTGTCGTTAGAAATAGCCCCGTGCTCATTGTTTTCATGCTTTTTGGTGATCTTGTGATGAAGAAATCTAGTTGTCCCGTGTATATGAAGGCCTCACCCGCGCCTATTAGGAAGAACTGTGGAATGAGCATGAACGCGCTTATTGGTAAAGGGTTTGTGGAAGTTGGTTCGCCCACTTTTTTACTGACTGATAATCGCTTCATTTCAACAAACGCGGCCACTGCCATTCCTAGAGTTGAGAGGATCAAGCCAAGGGCCATTCTTTGGAGATCGGTGAAACCTGTTGTTGGATAAAATAGATGATTATTAGAAATAGCTCGTGGTGGATAAAACCTGACTGATTGCTATCAATCTCTAGGCAACTATATTTCAACATTTTCACTTGCTAAAATATATAACTTGATGTGTACCTGGTGTTCCTTTCCATTTCTTCCATAATGGGATGATCAAAGAGTCATAGACAGCACAAGTAAGCAATATGGCAAGCACAAAGAATACATTGAGGGATCCAGCAGGGATTCTAAACCCTGCAACGGATCGTTCCATAGTGGACGCTTGCTCAACAGAAAAAGTCATCATTTGGGCATACGCGGTCCAAAATAGTATGGTTGTTCCCCAAATGGGCAACAATCTAGCCATCATTTTCACTTCTTCCACCCTTGTCACTGTGCATAACTTCCATGGGTTTGCAACAGACCCTGTAGTGGTTCTTACAAAATCTCCTTCTGCTACGATTGCAGCCTTGTCTAGACACCTACAAGAAGAGAAAACGTGTCAGATGAGAAAAGTGAAAGGCAATGCTTTTAATTGTGCTAAAAGATGACTTTTTAACAAGACATGTTACGCAAGAAGTCCATTTTTCAATCTCTATATATGCGGAGCAATGAAATTTTTAAAAACTAACCGGAATTGATCCGTATGATGGATCCTTGAACCATCGGTAGAAGTCTCGTGCAACATGCCATTGTCGTAAGGAAAATCCATTTTTCTCTTTTTTATAGCGACAACAAGTACTTGCAGAATGTTGACAATAGGGCTTCCTGCACTCTTCTTGTACCGATATCTTCTAGTCCCGGACAAGATTATCAAGATAGCAATAAACATCGAGATTGCACAAATTCCATAAGCCAAACTTCTATCAACTTCATCTTGTATATACACAAGCACTGTAACCGCAGTCAATGTTCCTAAACTGATGAAGAAAAAGAACCTATTGAAGAAATAAGCCATTTGTGTCTTTTCCACTTCGTTCTTCTCGTCAAACTGATCCGTCCCAAATCCTGAGACGCTTGATTTTAGGCCGCCTGTCCCAACCGCAATGAGATACAAAGCAAGGTAGAGGATTCCCATCTGGAATCCATTTGCTTCTTTGCATGCTTCGTTGGGGTGGCATGCTGGCGGCCTAAGGCTAGGCAATTTGGTCGCTAATGCTAGCGTACCAGTACCCTAACATAATCAAAATCGACACGAAAACAGAAGAGTAAACCAACTTGTTCTATTTATTTATTCATATGTAAGGCAAGAGAGTAACAACTAGAATGAATATATGAAAGGAAGACTTACTAGTGTTTGAAGAAAGGAAAATATGACTATAGTTTTGAATCTGCCAAGAAAAGAGTCAGCCAAAAAGCCACCAAGTAGGCACAAGATGAAAGATGTGCCCATGAAATCAGTGACCACATTGGCTGAAGTTGAGCTAGGAAGGTGCATGGTTCCACCCAAATATGTCACTAAGTTCACTGCTATTCCAATTGTTGATAGCCTCTCACATATTTCAATACCTGTGTTTCCAAGTCAAAATCAAGATTCTTAGCCTTGTTTCCTTATTGTTAATATGGTACAGCAAAATGAACTTTACTTTAGAGTTGTAGAAAACAGTGTTGTAACTAGGAAAAACATGTATTCAATTTTGCTGAAGAGTAAATGAGTAATATTAATTGCTAGATTAGAAACCACTACACTAAAATAAAGGTTTGAGGACCAGCTATTTTTTTGGGTCGACATTGTCATCCCAAATTTTGGCCATGGCCCACATTTTTTTAAACAAAAAATGGCAATATTGCCAACTTGTCTTAAACACTGCGTGTTAAACAAAACTCAAGTTTTTTTTCTTTTACCTTTCTAAACAATAACATATCATTCGATTATATTTTAAAAAAATAAAAGCAATATTGCCAACTTGCCTTAAACACTGCGTGTTAAACATACACATTATATACAGTTTATATAATCTTTACAAATTTTCTTTTTAGTGGCATATTTTTAAGCTAGCAAGAAGTTAGAAAGAATGTATTTAATAGTGGACATGAGAGTGCATGTACTTGTAGCAACAACTTTTGCTCACTTTACATATACTATCGTCCTTACCTTAAATGTTGGTCGAAAATGAATCCTAGTTATAGTTGGTTAGTTATAGTAAAAAGATGAAATTTGACATCATGATCATACGTAGTTTTACCTTTGTACAAATTAAGGATCACTTGTCTTTTTCCCTTAGGGCACAATGATTGATCACCAGTATATACCATATCTTTTAAAACAAAACTAAGTTTATTTTCCAAAATAATGTTTAATATATGGATATAGAAACTGAAATATTAAAATAGTTTGAGATAAAAAGTATGTACGTTGTTTCGACTTGCATATTGACAAATACTAGCAGTTCATTAAAAAAAGCCATGTTACTTGTCGGTGCATGTATACATATGATTAAAACTTTTTATTTCCTTTCCCCTCCAAGTCTTTGGGCCATAAAATGTCAAGTGAATGTACTTTTTTTTAGTAAGTTAAATAGTTGAAGAACAAAGATAATACTCAAACTCATGACTTTTAGTAATTATGGATGTATGACCATTTAACAAGCCAAAGGCAAATCATAGCTTTTTAATTTCTTATTATCATAGACTTAAGTAATGAAATGAAACCAATATTGTATTTTAAACACCTCCCATGGCTTTTATATGATTGAAAATTAAAGACGACCAGACGTCAAAAATGTGATATCGGATAGCTAGACCTATTGCCTTCTCGTGCGACCTCAATCACATGGAAAGTGAATCAAAGACAAAATTTATTGAATTGAAGCATATATGAAGATACCAAACACATGAGTGGTCCATTTTTTTATCAATTTTGTCCTAGCTAGCCAGATAAGCTAATTCTGTTTGTTTGTGCTAGGCAATGTTTACTCCAACCCGAGCATGTGAACCAATTTGATGACAGGACCACTACATGTAAGCATGCTCGTATAGGTTAGAATGTGAAAAAATGAAGCAAATTGTGTAGAAACTCACCAAGAATTAGGGCAGCCGGTACCCAACCACCGGTTTTCGAACTATCAGCCGGGAAACCCTTGTAGTCCACTGCATCAGCGACGGTCCAACTCGACTTGTCAGTCTGAAAACACATATATACACAAACTAAATTTTAGGGATCAAGATTATGGTTTTGAGAAAATCTAAAATTTGGGTTGATAGAACTTTATAATACAAATTTGAAACAATCAAAAAGAATTTAAAAGGTATATGAAGGTACGAGATTGTATGAAACAACCAAACCACATGATACATGAACTGACCAATTGAACAAAAACCTAGACAGAGATCTATCTTAACAGAAGTTTATAACACTGACCATTGTTTTGTTTCTTCAAGTAACCTAATGCAAAGAGCTTGAACAATTAACAAGATCAAGAACCCTTCCACTCTCTATCTTTCTTCTCAAGTTCACTTCACACTTATAGATTTAATGCAAGAGCATGCCTTTATATAGGCAAAGAAAGATGTACAGCTCTAAAGGTGACCCTCCACTAACCATTTTAAGAAGATCATACAATGTGATAAAGGTTAGCCCTACCGCATTTTTGTCGCAAATTTGCGCTCTGTTTTGTGAGAGTTTTCAATATATTATTTGCAATTAAGACATTTGTTCTGGCTTCTTCTTTTTTATAATTTTATTTGAGCTAATTTAACTTTTATTGATCCATAAAAAAGATAAACTTTAATTTAACACCTGACAAAATAATATCTTTTATTGATCTAGTTCGTGGTGAAAGATTCTTTTTACCTGCTAAAATGCTCTCAATTAAATATTAATATGTAGATTCACAGAAAGTAGTAACACGTACTTGTGATTATATACATAGATATATATATGTTTCGAACAAAAACGTATTAGAAGTTCTTTCCTGAAATAATTAATATGAGAGGATCAAAACAGTTGGTTGCAAAAGAACCAACTAAACCAGCTCAATCGATCATTGTGACTGATCTTTTTTTTGTTTAAGACAAGTATCATTGTGAATCGTCCGGTTGCTTTAAGATAGAATGTGTATATTAGGGTAAAAAAACGAAACAATAAACAAGTGAGTATATAGGCATACTTAGAGCACAAACTTAATTATAACGGCTTACATGAGCTTAAGCGTAATTTTTCAAACATAAACTTGTTTCAAAATAAGTTTCGTTTATGTGAGAGAGGTTACAGAAGCTTTTAAAGAGCTTTTCAAGCAAATAAACTTCTAAATCGAAAGCTACTTAAAATATAACTATTAGAAATAAACTTGAAATTTTGAGCCCAAGTTAATTGCTACACAAACTTACGATCCATATGATGTTATTTTTTCCAAAACCACACATAACCAAACTCTATGTGACCCCTATAAAGAATCGAAGGTATTTATCGATCTTTCATCACTTATTTTTATTGACCATTCTTATATACGTATATAGTTAGTTATATACGTATATAACTAACTATATACGTATAAAGTTAGTTATATACGTATATTGACAATTCTTATATATTGAAATTTAATTTATAAAGTTGGTCTTAAAGAAATACAAAAGCCATCAAGATCAAATTTGATGATCCCACCAAATTACTTACCTCCACCAAGATCTACAACAACAAAGTGACTACTTGATATACTTTAGATTTTGATCAGTGATCCAGTTAATATATTAATGTTATCTTTAGCAAATCTTGTTGATAATGTAACTAGAGATGAAGCTTATATAATGGAGAAGTGAGTAGCATTTTATTTGTAGGGTTTCTGAAAAATTGTTTTTGTAAGGCGGCTTTTATAAGTTTTATCAGTCATATCACACTTATAACCCTTTGACAGTCATTTTTTTTCCCGTGGTGGCTTCGGCCTGTGACAAGAAATGTTACTGTTAAAGGAGCGACTTGGTTTAAAATGATGAAAATTATTGGTAACATTAAAAAAGATATAAAAGGCACAACTTTTTTTTCAAGTAGAAATTTATTAAGATTTTTAAGCATGGAGCTAGGGAAAAAATACAATACAAGGTAACATTAGCGAAGACAATTTATAAGGTTTTAGACAATACACTACTAGGCAACAGGACATAGCGACGAAGCACTTGTTGCTAAAGAGGCGTCGAATTTTCCGAAACCTCAGTGGCATGTTTACCGGCTGATCTCTGTCTCTAGAATGATAAAGAAGGAAATCAAATCATCGTCAATGGAAAACACTGTTGCTCAAAAATGGACGTTCATGCAACAATGTTTTGATGTGGATGTTCATGCAACGATGTGGACAATTTGGCGTTACCGAATCAAGTTATGTTTCAATTTGAAACCCTCAAGAAAAGACACACTTCTTGAAGAAATTATAACCCTCTCTCGCTTGTGGATTACAAATAAAAGTGGGATTTTACGCCAAAATTGGATCGAATGGATCAATGGTTCCATATCTAGCGTCATGCTAGCTTGTTTTTAATAATATTAGTAGGGATCATGGTTCACAAATGGTGGAGGCTAGCTAGCCGATACACTTGAAGTTGTTTGAGTTAAAGCTTAAAGTTGTGATCCTTCAATCCTCTTGGGTCTTTTGCGGATACTAAAATAGTTTCTTTATTTATTTATTTTATTTATTTATTTTATTTATTTATTTTATATTTTTTTGTGTTTTTTTTTTCAAACCCGCTACATAAAGAGACAATTGGAGATGATTTAAAAACCTTTTGTCTTTCATGAAGCGTTCATAGGAATAGGCATTTATTTTGGTTTTAGTTAGCTTTGATAGGTGATTCTATTTGAGCTTGTAACAAAAAGTTGTAAGATTTCTTTGTTTTCTCCTTTAGCTTCTTGCTAATCGGTCTTGTTTTTTATGAAAATGTCCTTAAAAAACATTTGTAAAAACAGAAGATAATATTATGAAAAGAAGGGCTAATTCATTTTTTGAAATCTCATAAAATTTAGACTAAACTTCAAAATACATCTATGTGATTTGCCAAATTTCACAGTTTACATCTTGTCAAAAAAGTTGGGACATCTACATCTATCCGCTAATAAACTTTAGAAAATATACATTTTTAAGGACGAACGATGCAATTTTTTTTCGGCATTTGCTATCGTGCTTCTAACATGCATGGTAATTTCGTCTTTTTGCTTGTAACAAATATGTATTTTGTAGTTTACTCTTATTATTATTACATTTTTTTAATTTAATCTTTATTATTATTAAGTTTTTACTAATTTTATTTTTTTATAAATATTATTGTTATTATTAAACTTTTAATTTTTTATATTTCTTAGTAATTTTTCATTGTTATTTATTATTATTATTGTTGTTATTGTTATTACTTTTAAATTTAATAGTTCTATTTTTATTATTATTAATATTATATTTTCTCATATTTATATTTCTACTTTTAATTTTTCATATTATTATTACTATTATTATTATAGCCTACTTCTCTCTTTTTTACAGTTTAACCTTCTTTATTCATCTACTTCAAACAAAAAACACTTGCAAACTCTTTTTTTAACAAAATCATTTTTTTGATAAATTGGTGGGATAAAGATAACGTTGTTTAAAAGGGGGTTTGTGTGTATGTTTGGTTTGAAGAAGATGAAGAAAAGAGGTTTAAGTTGTAAAAGACTAGAAGCAAGTTTTAATAATAATGATACTATTATTAACAATAAAAATAAAAATAAATGATAATATAATAGGAATATGAAAATTTAAAAGTAATAATAATAATAATAATAATAATAATAATAATAATAATAATAATAATAATAATAATAATAATAAAAAATTAAAAATTAAATATAAAAAGTTTAGAAACTTAGAAAAAATAATAAATTTGTTAGACCTGAAAAAGAAAAATAACATAATACTACTAATAATAATAGAGTAACGTGCAAAATGCATCCGTGTTACAAGCAAAAGGACGAAAATACCTCTTAGGCTAGAACCATATTAGCAGATAATGGAAAATAGTTTCCACCGTTTGTCCTTATAAGTGTAGATTGTCTAACGTTTATTGACAGAGAGATGTAAATATTCTAACTTTTTTTACATAAATGTAAATTGTGAAATTTGTCAAACCGTCATGATGTATTTTGGAATTTACTCTAAAAGTTATGAATCTTTTTTCTTTTTCTTTTTTTTTTTTACACATATCTATTTTGAACTATACATAAACACGTAACTAGTGCACATTATTTTAGAGTGAAGTATACAAAAGCATTTTGGAATATCCATCATATAATTTGGAAGTCCATATCTGAGCATTGAATGTTAAGATCATTAATCCATCCACGATAGTCTCATGAATATTTTAGTCTATTTTAGATGTGACATGTGATTCGCTTTTCACCATTTTGACATTTTAAAATCTTACTTTTAGTGTGGTGGAGTTATGGAACTTTTAGAGATTCCAGAAGAACACGATCGTGATGATTGATTCTTGTTTTTATGAAATCACCAATCCATTAGTAAAACAAGCCATTCAATATAGAGTCGATTCAGTTGACGAGAGGGAAAATTGTTTGCAAAAATACTAACCATTTTACTAGCATACACGGAAACGCCTCAAACATGGTTGTGTATTAATTAATTAGTAATGATATGATTATTGTGCAAGTGTAATTGATCGAAAGCGCTTTCAAATATCATCAAACGAATGTATCTCCCAACAAGACAGATCGTGTCGAAAATTTTCTACAACCATTTTGTGGTAATTTCAGTCAAAATTGTACCATTAATTGGTGTAGTAGTGCAACAACACATTTTGGTATACCCATCACATAGGTAAAAAATGGTGATTTAAATGGTTAATATAAGAGAATTGAAAGTGTGAGTATGTACTACTTTCTAACTTATCAAAGTGAATAGAATTTTAATTAAAACGAAAACTATGAAAACATTATTAAAACTACACGATTACTCACGAATAGTGGAGACGATATATAGTAGCATCATTATGTGTGCAAATTTTTTATGTATATATAAGTGTGGAGTAAGTAAAAGTAAAGAAAGTTATTGGTTTAAATTATAATTAAGTATTTATATATTTAATAAATTGCATTCTTTTTATAACTAGAGGTCTTTTCTTTTTTTTTTTTTCTTTTTTTTTTTTTTTAAGGTTCCACCGGTAAAATATATTACTAAAAAAAACAATTAATTACAACGGTTGAAGATGAGTCCCACAACTCAGTCCAATAAGGCTAAACAAACACTCCTACAGAGAATAAAATCTAACCTAACATAAAACTGACACACCATATTTATGCATAACAATAAAGAAACCTATCTAATTTGATTAAAGCCCGTATGATAATGAAGATTTTGATAATTGTGGTTTGACTAGTGCACATTACTCAATTTTTAAATTTTTGTTGTTTAAGCAAATGTATTTTCTCTTTATATGTAGAATAGATTGATATGATTGATGAAGAAAAATTAGTCCATAAATATGTAAACCAATTTGTAGAAAATTAAAACTTTCATCATTGTAGTTTGTTTTCTAAATTTTAGACGTATTTACTTTTCGCTTGGTAACTATAGAGAAACTTGCAAAGTTCTGAGCAATGATGACACTTATTTCTAATTTGACTCAACTTTATAACATATTGCTAAAATTAGGACACATTGAATCACGTTTTTCCAGTTTGCCCTTCTGCACCCAATGTATATCAATTTATCACATATTTATCGTTTTATTTAATAGCTTACCACACCCTCAACGTCATATAATCGGCCATATATCCTCGCACACACCTCCATTCTTTCTGGAAATTACACCGTCTTCACCGTCGTCTTGTTTCGATCATGCAGACACCCGTCTCGTCCGTTTTCTACACATTGAATTTCTACCAGAACAAAATAAAAGTTGATGTGATCAGTTGTGAAGTGAGGGTCATGTGACGAACAAGCGGGACTCGTTTTCGCCAAGGATTTTTACACTACGACAGCCTACGAGTTGATTACGAATGGTTCAACAGAACGGGTTATTTTTTATAAAGACTATGAATAAGTTGCGAATATATTGCGAATGAGTATAAGAGAGAATGCTGAAAAGACAGTTGTTTACCTTTCAAATAAAACTTAGGAATTTTAATTTCATCATCAATATCTAGGTTTTTTTTTCCGTATAAATTCACTTTACATTTTCTACTTCAACCTATTCCTCTTAAACTCTTCCTACATATAAACATCATCTTAAACTCTAATTACGATATTTTGGCTACCTTAAAAACACCATCTTAAACTCAACTTATGATATTTCTAGCTACTCTATATTTCCTACTTTACGAAGGTTAATGACATGGTACAATGGAAACTGAGAACTTTGACGATTGGTTTTCCACCAGTCCAAGTTTTTTTACGTTCTTTTCCGGTCTTTTCCACAACAATTGCTCCATAACTCCATATTAATACTAAGATGCAAATTTATAACAATTCAGTACCAAATATCATATAAACGCTATAAAAATGAGCAATAATCATGAGATTTTGACAACAAAAACATGCTATTTGATGCTATCAAATATCCCTCACTTTACTTCTACTTCACCTTTAACTACAATATACATCTCCAACTAATTTAGCCAAACACACCGCAAGCTATTCTTCTTAACAAATCTCGCATTCACAATTAGCTTACTTTAAAGACTCGAGTTCTTATAAACTTGACGTCATAGGCACCCATAATTATCCATATCTACTAGCAATGTATCTTATCGATGATATGACATATAGTTTACTTTTCAGCATCTCTGTATTATATAATTAGGGTTTATTGTTAATGGAGTTAAAGGAGCATAACAAGTTCTAATAAAGATGTTTGATGAAACTTGCCATCTTTATATTATATAATTAGGGTTTACTGTTAATGGAGTTAAAGGAGCATAACAAGTTCCAAAAAAGATGTTCAAAGAAACTTGCCATACCCAGAGCCAAAGCTTGTAAAATTTGTAGTTGAAGTTTTTATTTTCAAAGAAGCTTTAATATACATTGAACTTCTTTCTTACAAACTTATACTTTTTAAAAACTCTTGGTGAATAGGTTTGACGTACAACTTGTGGAAGTTTATGAGAGCTTGAGCATATGAAATATGCTCATACAACCTATATGTTTTGTTTTATGATGAGCTTATATTATAATTTAACCTCCTACAAGCTCTTAAAATAGGTACTTTTTGAGTGCATTTTATGATGAGCTTATATTATTTATACAAGTACGTTTGTGGGTTTTTGAATGAATTAATTTGTTCGTCTTATTTATTTCATTTTATAATTTTTTTTTTAACGGCAATTGAATTAGAAAACTAGCAAGGCGATAAGGAAGAATACGAGGGGAGGAATAAGCGTTACACGGGTTATTAAACTACTGATCAATCCAATTTAAACACGATTTCCTACCTCTACTAGAAACCCAAGTGTAAGACAAAAACTTAATGTCACAAAAGAGATCTTTGCTTGGCCTATTCATTGAGAAAGTCACCTCATTCCTAATTTCCAAAGGCACCAAATAGTAGTTTGGACAACGGCATCAAAAAATCTTAGAGTGCTTGGCTATAATTGGTGCATGGTCCGCCATATGAATCACATCATGAAGGTTGTGAACTTGTTATGATCAAGAATCGTGTTTTAACACCTTCTGAAGGTCTCGGTTGATCAAAATGGAAGAGATTCATGTTTGGTTTTAGAGAGAGAGTAGAGAGAAGGTGGAGATAATGAAAAACAGAATTTTATTGCTTTGGATAAGATTTTTCAGCCACACCCCACAAGTGAAGACTTGTGGGTTATTTAAATGACTTACATGACAACTTTCCTAATATTACATAATAAGTCCTTGCGTTATACGCATTCTAGTTGTCTACTCCAATTCACGTAAATATCGTCCAGCTTCATTTCTAACAATCTCCCTCCAGCTGGAGATATACGTGAATTGGTTACAATGATTCCTAACAATTACATAACAATGATAAAAGCAATGCTGAAGTAGAGCAGTTTCCTTTTGAGGATATCTTCACAGCTCTTGATCTTCTCGTATCTTTCTCAGCTTGCTTGATTTACTTGCCGAATCACTGTAATGATCTAATTGGGTTAATACTCCCTCCCAATTAGTAAGCCATTTCTTTTACATGCTCCCTCCCAAATTGACAACCCGTTTGATATAGCCTTGAAGCTTGTAGAAGAAGTTTCTCTGAAATCTTGCCAAATTGTCTTCAGTCTCTTGCACAGCGGAAAATGGATTATAGATTGATGACTTGTAACTTCTACACAGGTTTGTTTGGGGAGCATCATATCGACATCTTTAGCTCACTTAGAATGCTTCAAGTTCTTCAATAAACAGCCCAGATGTACACATTTCTCCCTCCAGGATGATGACGATTTTTCGGACTCATCCTCCATATGTGTACATAGACATATCAACTAGAAGCAACATACAAATCAATACCCCATGAGTGGATGTCGATAACTATTCTCTCTACAATTCTCTTTAGAACAATCTCTTCTCAAACCTCTTGTATCAAAAACAACGGCTTCATGTAGTGACTACTGATGAAGAAAACTCACAATGACGAACTTGAGACTGAAGTAGAATAACCCAAACTTGTGACTTAAACTTGCACTGTTCTATGACTAAGTACCTATACTGAGCACTACAACATAACTCCTTAAATCATAGGTCGTTTCATATACCCATCCATCCTTCCTTGACTGTATATGAACATCTCTTGAATTATCCACATCTTTGTGTGCCACTGAGTACTACAACGTATCTTCTTTAAGTGATAGTTAACTAGGTCTTCGTCCGTCCAGCCCTTGACCTATGAAAACTAGATAACCCAAGACTTAATCATCGAATGCTATGAGAGCCGTTTAAGATCGAGCAAGGATCTCGAAGAATCATGCATCCAACCAACTGCTAAAAGGGACCAATTGCGAAAAAGTTCAACCAATTGCAAAAGAGTTCAACCAATTGCGAAAGGGTCAGATTTGCGATATCTTCAAGATACTAAGTACACGCACCCGTGACATTCCACTTCATCTTCAAATAAGTAACAGCTAATCATCATCCTAGTAGTCACAGTTGATAACAATCAATTTTGTAGCCATTGTCATTTGATTGTGAATCTTGTTCACGATCTTTTCGGCTATACGTGGTGATTTTGTAGGTGCAGTCCGATAATTTTATTTGTGATTTTGGTGTGAAATATGTCATAAAATGACATTCTAATGATGCTGGAAAATTTTGAGTTTAAGAAATTTTTACGCCAAAAATTCCCCGAAAATTAATTTGCCAAAAAATTTGAATTTTGGGCCAAAATTTTCACTCTTGTACCAAAATTTGAATCTCGCATAAAAATGGACCGTTAAGTCTCTTGTGAAAATTAAATTTTACTCAACTTTTCCCGCCAAAAAACTTTTTTTTTTTTTTTTTTTTTAATTGCGATAAAATGGTCTAAGGTTGAATCGCAATAAAATCTGATGAAGGGTCCAATTGCGATACTTTTATCACGATTTCAACTACGATAATTATCTGAGGCTTCAATTGCGATAAAGCTGGCAAAGTTGCAAATGCGATAAATCTGCCTGAGTTGCAAATGCAATAAGATTATCTAAGTTGCAAATGGGATAAGGTTATCTGAGTTGCAAATGCGATAAGGTTATCTGAGTTGCAAATGCGATAAAAGTGGCGAATTGCGATAACTCGTCTGGGTTCTGGGAATTGCGATAACATGTGGGGTTACCAACTTTTTGTCATTTTCCTTAGTTGCCCATGCTTCCCACTGCCAAACCCATGTTTCTTGTATCACTTTTCTTCACTAACTTCCACCAACTTTAACCCACTCTTATCAATCAAATCTATCAATATTTTATCCAAAAACAAATCTTGTACAAGATTTGTTTATGAAATTCGATCAATGAACCAAGAACAAACCAAAGTCTATTCTTCCTTTAAACAAGATTTGAGTGAAGAACTATCACAAAGTCACAGCCCAACTCGTTAAAAAACATAACCTTACCATTTGATTATGTGAACGATTCGAAAGAAAACCACAAACTGTCACATTTTTGGAGAAGAAAAACACAACAGTGGAGAACTTTAAAAACACAAATCGAACACAATATAGCACTAAACTCGGCTGATGAAGAAGATAAAGAAGAACCGAGATAGATCACAACATAAATCACATTAGTTACCTCAAAAACACCACGAATGGCCAAGTATCTCCCAGGTTCGCTCATGATACCAATTGTTATGATCAAGAATCGTGTTTTAACACCTTCTGGAGGTCTCGGTTGATCAAAATGGAAGAGATTCATGTTTGGTTTTAGAGAGAGAGTATAGAGAAGGTGGAGATAATGAAAAACCGGATTTTATTGCTTTGGATAAGATTTTTCAGCCACACCCCGCAAGTGAAGACTTGTGGAGTATTTAAATGACTTACATGACAACTTTCCTAATATTACATAATAAGTCCTTGCGTTATACACATTCTAGTTGTCTACTCCAATTCACGTAAATATCGTCCAGCTTCATTTCTAACAGAACTTGAGCTAGTATTTATAATATGTCACCAATTAAGGACATCCTACCATATTTCAACCGCTATCTTGCAATGTACGAATACAGACTCTTCTTTTTCAATGTCTTCATTGCATATGGGAGATCTAACCGAATCTAAATCCAACCCCCCCCCCCCCCCCCACACAACACCCTTTTGTCAAAGTTCCACCTGGTAGGCAATCTAGAATGCATGACCCTCCAAGTATTAATCTTCGATGGAACGATCTTATTCCATCTAGTCGGCTGACATAACAAGGGTCGAGATACAGAGGTGATGTGAGATCTCATTTTATAATTATAACCTTTCATATTTGACTACCATGACAAACATATCTAAGTTAAAAGCTATAACACCGGATCTCATAAGCTCTAAAAGTATTGTAAAATTTTTATCCTAACAAGCTATCAAATTATTAAAATTAATGTATCTTAAAATTTTGGGTCAAACTCGATGTGGAAAACACTTGTGTTTTGGGTGTCTTACTGATTTCTTTTTTCTACGCAACTTAGTCGATTTATTTTATTGATGACATGACATGTAATTTACTTTTCAGCATTTTCTTATTATATAATTAGGGTTTTATTATTAGTGGAATTGAAAAGGCTTTACAAGTTTCAAAAAGAAGAACACAACATATAAGAAGATGATCAAAATGAAATCTTGAGTTGATTGATTGGTTTAAAGGTTAACATCATTGGCATGTATTATCCTCAAGCCTACATCTGGCAAGCAATAACCATTAAATAAAATTATCACAAACCCTAAACCCTAAACCCATTAAATAAAATTATCAAAAAGGAAGGCTAGTCTTATAATTTTCTGATAACTAAAACATAAATTTTCAAAGACGTCAGTAAGGGAGGAATTGATCAATTCAAATACGCAACCTTCAAAATATCATCATTTTGAGATCGTATAGATAGTGAGTGCACGTAGGTTTGCTCGTAAAAAGAGAGTGTGCTCAAAAAACAAGGACATTCTCTTATGATCATTTTCTAATAAGTAAAATGTTAAATTTCGAAGATGTCAATAAGGGAGGAAATGGGTTTGAAAATGCAACCTTAGAAGTTAGGAATATTATCATTCTAAGAGAGTGTATATAGAAAAAAGAATTTATCGTCATTAGGTTTGAGCTTTACGTGGCTCGACCTCTACCGGGTACTATACAAAACTGATTATGGGTAAGCATTCTTTCTTTGGTCAAATCATATCAAATGTGGCCTAATGGCAAGGTTGTCCGAAGGTTTTACAACAGACTAAAAAGACTCAATTTTACTCAAATAACGTGGGCATGAGTCCTCCAATTTCCTGAGCGAATCTGCGAGCCTACCCTTCTCGAGCCTACAACAATAGCTTACGCTTCTTCTATGCAGGGACGGACCGAGGGGTCCCGGAGGCGCACGGGAACCCCATTAATTTATCCCGCATAATGTAAAATTTTGTTAAAAAGCACTAATATTTTGAAAATAAACGTGGTCTCAAAAAAATTGAGTTACAAATCTTCTTTAATCTTATAAAATACACCTAATGATCTAAGGCTAGTAGCAGTGGGTCGAGATTAATCGGTCATAACATTTGGTCAACCGATATTTATCTCGGTCATGGCCATTGTGTGCAGTCGGTCGATAATCGGTCGAGGAAGAGGAACACAAATAATCAGTCTAAATTGTGACCGATTTTGGTTACACATTTCTTTCTTTTTTGACGTTTTTACCCAAGCAAATGATGTTTTTATGATGAAATTAATACGTTTACAATGTTGTAATTTAGTGATTTGAGTAACAGCGGAGAAATAGAGCTCAAAATTTGTTTTTAATTGAGTAAATATGTAGTGGGTTTGTCTAGTGAAGAAGATGACACAAATTCCAAAAGTTTGGCTTTGTTTATGCTATATTTCATTTTAACCCATGTAGTTTACAGTTTATTAATTAAGTCATGAGTGTATAGTATTTTGGTTAGCTTCATTTTATGGTATAGTCATAACAACACGCATATGAAATATCTATCTACAAGGAAAAAATAAGAAAAAAAAAAAATGGGTCATCACTGTGACACCTTGGTCATGTCTGATTACCGGAGAGAGAAAACTGACGTGCCAGCTGATGACCCAAGTCACTACTATGACTAGCCTAAGTCCGTCACTTCTTCTATATGTATTCCTTCTTTAGTCAAACATAGTTAGAAAAACTGTTTTTAATATGCCATATAGCTTGATATAAGAATAGTTGTTTTGTTTGTACGTGCTTTTGTTTGTTTGCTAACTTTTAAGGAAAAGGATTGTATGTTTATCCTAGGTCAAAGAAATTTACACACAACAAAAGCAATCAGATTTAATTAATTGTTAAAGCAGGAAGTGGGCGAGATGTTTTTTTATTTCTATGTTCAAGTTTCGCATGTTTTGTTGAAAGGAATTGATACACTTCAAAAATTTATTGAGTCACTCATCATACAAGTAGTTAAAACAGATTATACTTAAATTACAACTGACTACTGCATACAGTAGAGTGTTCAAATAAAATTTTAAAGTGTGTCAATCATTTCTCCTTGTTGAATATTAGAGGTTAACATTGCAGTACTAGTAGACTAGTAGGTGTAACTTAGATTATTATTTAATGTCAAATACTTTCATAATTTCCCCAAAAGTCACAAATAATTAAGCTTGTTTAATTTGTTTTTAATTCATCCACTCACTGAAACAAACTAAAGTAACTCTCAATCTTTTTGGAAATAGTACACATTTAGAAACGTGTGGACTATAAAATTCATTTTGCAAGTAATTATGCAAAGAAATGTGTGATGACTATTTGTTTTGAATTATTCACATTTTGGGTAAGGATTAATTTTATTTTAAAATCCAAAATTAACCTTTAAGTTTTAAGCAAAGATGACGTATAGTCTACACCCGGGTCACGAACCCGGTTAGTAAACAATACTAACAATTAAGCCCACCACGCTTGGGCCGCAACTGGACTACCAGTTATGCGGCTTGGGTCGACAAGGCCCAAGCCCAAAGTTATTTCCGGATAATATATAGAGTATCTTCTAAATAAAGATGATATATACTATATACCCGATGTCGGCTAACACGCCGAAGAGTAGGGAACACGAAACCCACTAGGGTTTCATGCATATATAAAGGGCACCCAAGCCCTCGGTAAAGGTACGATCTTCAATAAACCCTAACCCTTTACTAAACCCTACATTCGATTACTTACTCTCACGCCGGAGGATAATCGGGGGAGACAATCCCTCGATAAGCCTAACGGTGTATGTTTTCTTTTCTTAGTGCGCAGGTTCCATCGAGCATTAAGATTCAATTGGTACGAGAATAGAAGTCCTATCAAGGAACGCCCAACTTATGTATCAACAAGTTGGCGCCATCCGTGGGACCCTACACTAAGAATTTTACCAAGAACTAGAATGACGAAACACGGAAGTCACAAGAGTCCGCATGGGAAGAAAGCGCAGGACGATCCACTAGGAAAGAAGCATCAAATTGATACGGCTTCTAAGCAGGCCTCTGGGACAACCAGTACGCCTCAAAGCTTAGGAGCGCACCCAAATCTGGTCTTTCCTGCAGTGGAATCGCTTACCAGGTTTACCCCTGCTATTACGACAAGTACTAGCGAGATAGAACTGGAGCGCACACCTCTTGCCATGCCAGAAGTGAACTTCACTGAGCCTCCCAACGCGCCTGTACGAAACAAGGATCCAGTTTTGGAAACCGACTCTATCGCGCTAGAAGGAATTACCTCTGAATTGGTCCCAAGTGACTTCGTATCTCAAAACTACGAAGCCTTGACTGCGCTCATGCGAGAGGAGGCAAAGAAGAGGTCAAGCCAAAGTCTGCACGCCAGACTCAACTTTGACCCTAATCCTGACGCATCCCCACCGCGCTACCGAAAGGAAAGACGCGAGAGGGATAGCCGTAAACAACCAGTGTTCGCCAGGATTGGAAGGAAGGTTGTAGACGATGAAGCAGCCGACCTTCAACATCTGGAAGAGCCTGAAGAGGGGGAGCGGCGCGCCAATGTCCACGCTAGGCTTGGCAGACGCAGGATCCAAGATAGGCTTGGGCGACGATGTTCCCCAAGTGAAAGCCCCTCAAGCTCTGACTCTGAGGATAGTCGGCGCAAGCGCCGCAGAGGAGCAAGCTCAGACTCTGATGATAGTCGACGCAAGCGTCACAAAAGAGTCCGCTCATCCTCAAGAGATTCCTCGGACAGCGAGACTGGACACTGGAAATCAAGAGGGAAATACCGCGACCAGGATGATGAAGACATGTCTCTCCCCTGGCGTCGCCAAAAGGTTGATGCGTTTACTAGGCGCATCAGTGACTTTTCTGAGAATAAGAAAAGGCGCATGCCTGCTAATGTCAAAACATACGATGGGACAGGTGATCCTGATGATCACCTAAAAATTTTCGAATCAGCAGCTACTATCGAAAATTGGCCACAGCCTGTGTGGTGCCATATGTTCAACTCCACATTAGTAGGGAATGCGCGCAACTGGTTTAGTAAGCTTCCACGCAGAAGCATTGGTGGGTTTGAAGAGTTGCGCAGAGCATTTCGCTTAAACTTCACTCAAAGGAAGAAGTGCGCCAAAAACCCTGTCGAACTCGCTAGGGTTAAACAGCGACAAGGGGAATCTACAAGCGCTTTTATGGAACGCTTCAAGGACGAGTGCATGAAAGTCAAGGCGTGTCCAGAGATACTAAAAATATTGGGTTTTATGAATGCAATCAATAACCCAGATCTGATAAAAAAGCTAAATGATAAGGTTCCCCTAACCTTCGATGAGCTCATGAAGCGCACGAGGTCTTTCGTCCAAGGAGAAGAAGCCGCTGCGGATAGCAAAAAAGGCTATTCGAATCATAGACCACAAGAAGAGTCAAGGAGACAATCCAATGACCAGGGTGGCAGTCGTAACAGCCGCAGCAGAGGCTATCGCAACCAAGGGAGTGGAAGAGACAATGATAGATACACACCCCTCACAAAAACCCCAAGGGAGATATTTGTGACGGAGGGCGCAAACTTCCCGAAACCACCACCAATCCGCACCCCAGAGGATAAGCGCATAGGGAATGGTTATTGCGAATACCATGGACAGAAGGGCCACACAACCAATGATTGCGTCCAACTGCGCCAATTGATTGACAAATTGGTAAAGGAAGGAAAGATGGACCATCTCGTAAAAAACATCAGAGAAGGGAAAGACAAATCAAAACCAGGGGCCAAGAAAGAGACACCAAAAGAAAAGGCAGATATCATCTACATGATACAGCCATGGCCCCGCGCGACAAGACAGAAAGTTAGTCAGCGTTTTTCTAAGGGAAACGAAATTTCTTTCCCCTCCCTGACTGCGAACAACGCAGTAGTGGATCCACTCACCATTGAAATACATACGGGGGGTCACGACATCCGTCGCATGTATATAGATGGAGGTGCATCCGCTGATATCATATACGAACACTGTTTCAAGAAGCTGCGACCTGAGATACAGAGTCAGCTGACCCCAGCCACAACGCCGCTCACCGGCTTCACAGGGGAGAAGATATGGCCCACGGGGCAATTACGTCTATTTGTAGAAGTTGGTGACAAACCACACTCTACAACTACCTGGATGAACTTCATGGTAATCAGATCCCCCTCCCCGTATAACGGTATTATTGGGAGACCTGGAATATCATCCATCCGCGCCGTGCCATCCACAGCGCACGGGATGCTCAAGTTCCCAGTGGAAGGAGGTATTGTCACCCTTTACAATACCACCACACCACCCAAAGAATGTAACGCAGTGACAAGTGACGTAAGTGTTGTTCCAGAACAACGCGCAATCAAAGTCCCAAACCTAACGGTTGCCATTCACCCTGAATACCCGGATCAACAGGTATCTATTGGTGGGTCTCTGTCTGACAAAGGCAGATCAGCTATATGCGCACTCTTGCAAAATAATTTGGATATTTTTGCATGGGAACCTAAGCATATGACAGGAGTGCCACGCTCCATCACGGAACATAAGCTACAAATCCGACAAGGATATCCTCCAATACGACAGAAAAAGCGCGGACAAGCTCCAGACCGCGCAAAAGCCATCCTGGAAGAAGTACATAAGCTAGTAGACGCAGGCATCATGCGTGAAGTCTACTACCATGACTGGCTCTCTAACCCAGTGATGGTAAAGAAGAGCGATGGCAGTTGGAGGATGTGCGTAGACTTTACAGATCTCAATAAAGCATGTCCACAGGACTGCTACCCGCTACCGGAAATAGACTGGAAAATTGAGTCTCTATGTGGATATCCCTTCAAATGCTTCCTGGACGCATACAAGGGATACCACCAAATTCAAATGGCGGAGGAAGACGAAGAAAAAACGGTCTTCCACACAAGTCAAGGGGTCTACTGCTACACAAAGATGCCCTTCGGCCTAAAGAACGCAGGAGCAACATACCAAAGATTGGTGGACACTGCGTTCGAGAAGCAAGTGGGACGCAACTTGGAAGTATACGTCGATGATCTCGTCATCAAAAGCCATACAGAGGACGAGCTGGTGCGCGACATGGAGGAAACGTTCAAAACACTCAGGAGAATCAACATGAAATTGAACCCCAAGAAGTGTACGTTTGGCGCTACGGAAGGCATGTTTCTCGGGTATTTGATAGAACCCGATGGGATCAAGCCTTGCCCAGAGAAGACTCAAGCAGTCATTGACCTCCCCTCACCGCGCACACTAAAAGAAGTTCAGTCACTAAACGGCAAGCTAGCCGGACTGAACCGATTCTTATCCAAATCAGCAGACAAGTCACTTCCCCTATTCAAGACACTCAAGAAGTGCACCAAAAAGGGAGACTTCAGGTGGACTGCGGAGGCAGAAGAAGCCTTCCAACAGCTCAAACAACACATAGCAGCGCTCCCAAAGCTTGTTGCACCCCGACCAGGGGAAGAGCTGATCATGTACCTATCTGCGACTCAAGGAGCAGTCAGCGCAGTCCTACTGACAGACAGGAATTCCGTCCAAACACCCATCTATTTTGTTAGTAAGGCGCTGAAGAAAACGGAGATTAACTACACTGCAATGGAGAAATTGGTCCTAGCCTTAGTGTTTGCAGCGAAAAGACTACGCAGGTACTTCCAGGCGCATCCAATCGCTGTTATCACAGACCAACCCATCAAACAGGTTATATCGAAACCCGACGCATCGGGACGCCTACAAAAATGGAGTGTGTTACTGGGCGAGCATAACATATCATACAGACCGCGCAATGCAATTAAAGGGCAGATATTAGCCTATGTCATCATCGAGAAGCCGGATACAGACACTCCACCTGCGACAAGCAAGGGGGAACTTCAAGAACCATGGATTCTATTTACTGATGGATCCTCATGCGTAGATGGATCAGGAGGTGGCCTTATTCTCACCAACCCAGAAGGAGTTGAATTCACCTACGCACTGCGTTTTGAATTCACAGCCACGAACAACGAGGCAGAATACGAAGCACTCCTAGCTGGGTTACGCATCGCAACTGAAATGGGTGCACGCAACCTAGAAGTAAACGTCGATTTGCGGCTAGTGGCTAACCACGTGTCAGGAGAATACATAGCAAAGGAGGAACACATGATCCAATACCTCGAAAAGACGAAATCTCTGATCCAAAACTTTGATAGATTTATCATCAAGCAGGTTCCCAGGAGTGAAAATAGGAAAGCAGATGCGTTGAGCAAGATTGCATCCACCAGTTTTGCGCATCTATCAAAACAAGTTTTGGTGGAAACCTTGAAAAACAAGTCAATCACAGAGATGGAAATATCCACGGTGATAGAAGAGGAAAATCCTACGTGGATGACACCGATCATTGACTTCATCAGCAAGGGCATACTTCCCCAAGAGCAGAAGGAAGCTCGAAGAATCCGACGCACAGCGCAGCGATTCGAGCTCAGAGACGACGTCTTATATAGACGCTCATTCCTACAACCATGGCTTAGGTGTGTTGGACCTCTCCAGGCAGACTATGTACTTCGAGAGATCCACGCAGGCTCATGCAGCATGCACTCAGGACCACGGTCCATTGTAGCGCGCGCCCTAAGGTCTGGATACTATTGGCCTACTATGCACCGTGACGCACGCGACTTGGTACGGAAGTGCAACGATTGCCAAGTTCACAGACCTATTCCGCGCCGACCACAACATGAACTAACACCTATTACATCGCCATGGCCCTTCTACAAATGGGGTATCGACATCGCTGGACCTTTCCCCATTGCCGCAGGAGGATTGAAATTCCTCATTGTGGCAATAGATTACTTTACCAAGTGGATCGAAGCAAAGGCAGTAGCGACTATAACAGGTAACCAGGTGAAACGATTCGTGTGGGACAACATAGTATGTCGCTTTGGATTACCTGGAGAAATTATCTCTGATAACGGAAAACAATTCCGTGATAACCCGTTCAAAGACTGGTGCGAACAGCTGAACATCACGCAACACTTTGCATCAGTAACTCATCCACAAACCAATGGTCTGGTCGAGCGCGCAAACAGAAGCCTTGGCGAAGGAATCAAAGCGCGCCTGGACAGACACAAAGGTAGATGGGTAGAAGAACTATCACATGTTCTTTGGGCGCACCGAACAACCATCAAGGTCAGCAACGGGGACACCCCCTTCTCGTTGGTCTATGGGACAGAAGCTGTTATACCAGCTGAAATTGGAATGCCAACCATCCGTACTGCGGAAGTTAACGTGGCAACCAATGATGATGAGCGGCGCATAGACTTAGATCTATTGGAAGAGCGACGTGAACGCGCAGCAATACGCGAAGAGAAAGCCAAGTCGAGAATGAAAAAATACTATGATACCAAAGTACGCAGCACTTCATTCAGACCAGGCGACTTCGTATACCGCGAAAACGACTCAAGCCGCGCAGAAGACACTGGAAAGCTAGGACCAAAGTGGGAAGGACCTTACGAGGTCATAGAAGCACTTGGCAATGGAGCGTACAAGCTACGCGACAAGGACGGAAATGAGCTACAGCGAACATGGAACGTCCGCAACCTTAAACGGTGCTATCTTTGAAGAAGGCTACGGCCCAACATGGACACTCATGCGCTTTAGAAAGTGCCCTCAATAAAGTTCCATGTAATTTTATTTTTATGAATTATCTAGATAAACATTCTTTTTCAAAACTTGCAAGTATTAATAAAACGTTATGGTTTCTAGCTAACTCCATAACACATTTAACTTTATTGTTTGCATCTTTTATTATCATGTTTCAATATTGTTATATTCTTGCCTACATGGCGTGCATGCACACACTAAGACCCACGATGGCAGAAAGGATGAGTAAACCTAATAAACTACTCGTTGAGTAAGAGGGTTGCAAACCCATCAACACCGGATCACGAATCCTTGTTAAACACCTTGCGCTCAAGACGTTGGCGCAAGTTCCTCACGCACCCCACGACGGATGCGCGATAGAGCACACTGTGCGCGTTTAACAACTCAGGAAATCAAGACTCTTGATTCCTTAAAAGTACAATACGACAAGTAAACTTACAAAAATACATAGACGACTATGATTAAGTTGGAAAAATTCAACACACGACTACGGTCCTTAAGGAAATTCATACACGATTATGACCCTTATTTTCTAAGTACGCTTAAACACTTAAAGCTATCTTCACGCAAGGATACATAAGTCATATAAGAACTACGAGTTCAAAAAGCATAAGTATTTAGAAGTTATAGAAACACTAAGTACAAAAGCAACTTTTTATTCATAGAATACGGTTCTACAAAAAGACTTGTACAAAAGAGCTAAATACTATATGTACGCCTTAACTGGCTGGAACCCCCGCTCAAAGCCGCTTCCTTTGCATCCGCGAGCCTCTTCAACAACTCCGCATCATCAAGAGAAACAGTGGCCACGCAGACAGGCACACCATCGGATCTTGGCTGATGCGCAGCGCCTATGCCGCACAGAATAGCCTTTCCTTTCTCGCCTTTCTTTCGTGCGACCCTGGAAACATGCGCATTTAGCGACCTTTGCAAAGAAATCTCTTTCTCAAGACGGAAAGTATTCAGAATGTCACGAGGCTGAGCAAAAATGGGTACCTTCAACTGCGCCACATCAGGCTTCAAGTAGAAGTCCACTTGCTGATCTGCATCATCCTGCAGATGCCTAGGAAGAGTGAGCCCCGCCATGATCACGCTGATGGGCTGATCCTGATCACGCTCCAAGCTACCGATATGTGGAAGCTCAAGCTTCTTTAGCTCTTCCATGGCAGCAACAAGCTCAGCATGGGCATTCGCCTTATACCCAGGCACCTTGGCAAGCGGCACAGTCAGCAACTTGGCCTCAGCAAGCTTGTCTGTGGCCGAGGTCTCACCGTGCGCAATAGCGCAGTTCACAACCTTCCCAAAGGATGCGGTGACCTCAGGATGCTCCAGCGTACACATGGCGGCCAGGCGAAGACCATTACTGATCAACCACCTACGAAATAACACAAGTGTTAATACGAAAAAGAGTCTCAAATATACACAAGCTATAAAGAGATAAAAGCAGCATGTACCTGCGCTCAGCCACAGACTGAACCAAATGAGGATATAGCTCCTCATCATACTCGATGCTAAGCTTACGGAGCTTCTCCTCCTGCATCTTCAGCGCAAGCTCCACTTTGCTACGGAACTCTTCAATATTGGCAAAGTGCTTGCTCCTATTCTGTTGCAAGTACTTCAGCGCCCATAAAGAATTTCGCCTCTGAAGATCCGCAGCAGCACGCTCCTTCCCCAGCTCAGCCATCACCATGACCTTCTCCTCACCCATTTTTCGCGCAGACGCCTCTGCGCGCTCCAGTTTAGCCTTGGAGCTCAGCTGCTCAGCTTTAGAGCTTGCTAATTCAGCCTGCACAGACGCCAATTGCGCCTGCAGTCTGGAAATTTCCTCAGACTTGTGCACCCTTGCTTGCGCCACCAGCTCAGACTGGCGCACAGCGATAGAGGCAAGCTCCTCCATCGTAGAGTCAAAGGGACTTGACTCCACTTCAACATCCCTCGGTGAACGCGCCCCGTCCAGAGCATGACTCACCTCGGGTGGCGCACTCCTATCTAGGACGCCAGCGTCCTCCACAGGCTTTTCACTGCAAAAAACACCAAGAGACAAGGTTAGTGCACGGTCAAGCATACACAAAATACTAAGGAAATGCTAAAAAATACTTACATGGGGGGAGGAGTCGAGGACACGTCCTTCTCCTTCTCAGTCTCAGTCGTGGACGCACCTCCACCAGACTTCTCAACATCCACACTGAGGACACGAAGGAACAAAGTTAGCACAAAATATAACTTGACAAAAGTTTATAATGACTAAGGTACTTACTTCATCTGCACCCCAGCAAGAGACGAGCTTTCCCCAACATCAGTTCGCGGCCTCTTGGAAGGCCCCTCACCATCACTGCCAAGCGCTCTCTTGCGCGTCAGTGGGGAGCTCTCCTCCATCTCACTGTCAGTCTCCTCTAAATGGATCACCGTTTCAGGAAGAGGAGGCTGCGCAGCGTCAGGACCTGGCTGCACAGGAGGAGCCACCTCCTGTATTGGCTCAGCTGCTATCACATCAGGGGAGCCTTCGGGATCTGGGATAACCAAATCCACGACGCGCCCTGCCGTCGCCTGCAGTATAGTCTGCTCACCGTCCCCCAGAGGACGCACTCCCACCGCCACGGAACGCGGATTCTCCAGCCTCACAACAGCGAACAGATCCATCTCTGCGCATCAAGTAAACAAAGAAAGGCAAGTTACATAAAGTATGAAAAAAGAAGAAGAGCTTACACTAATAACGACAGTAAGGCGATAGAAGGAGCACCCACCCGTGCCATCCGCATTCAAGAATGTGGGAACTTCTGTCTCATGCTCAAAATAGTTGCGACTGATGCCCATGTGCACCAGGAACGCTTCTGGATATGGTTTGATCGGAAGGCGGTTCTCATCTATTATCGCCGCATGATCCACGTTATACCACGTCTCAGGGGGGCGCTCATCCTTGGGCAGATTGGCACGGGTGTAAAATGGAAAATGGGAAGGGAAGACGGCGTCATCAACCCAAAAGAATTTTTCCCTCCAATCCTTGAGCTTATCTACCTTAGTCAGATAACATTGTAACTTCCCTACGCGTTTGGCGAAGGTAACCCAACCATTTGACCACGTCAAGTGATAAAACGCGCGAAATAAGTGGAGGGATGGGTGAATCGCTAACAAGCGACAGTTCACCTCAAAATTAGCAATCTTCCCAGCACCAATACAATGCAACTGGGAGATGTGGAGGTCGTAGTAATGGAGTATGTCACTCAATAACACGGAGATGGGGACGCGCTGATTCGCCCACTCGAAAAAGCGCGTATATAACCCCACCTTCCCGGCAGGGAAATCCGCGATGGTGTCATTCGGACCTGGTACCTCGGGGCGCAGACCCATAGGAATGAAGTAATCCGAGGTGAACTGAATCAGTTCATCCTCGGTTATGTTAGAATGGAAATCATGAAGTTGCGCTACCATTTTCTGACTCAGATTATGTGCGCACGCGCAATTACCTTTGAATTATCTTTTTTGGAAGAAGATTTGAAGATGTAAAAATGGTGGAATGGCGATTTTTTAACTGTGGATGTCACAGTAAATGAGAGGCGGCAGTTTATATACTTATCCTATCCACCACAGATGATCGACACGTGTATCCCACTAACTCCAATCGTGTGGCTAGGATAAATGACGGTACAAGGCAAGTGGGCAACCTCTCCACTTCCCAAGGTACCCAAATTGCACTTTTTTGGACTAGATACATCACACGTGTGTTTTTGGCGGTATATTTTTTGAAAGCTTCCCGCGTACGCGTGGGGAATAATTTCGACACGACTCTAGTCTAGCGTCCGCAGGTTTTACCTTGCGCACACTAGACTGGGGGGACATGATGACGTATAGTCTACACCCGGGTCACGAACCCGGTTAGTAAACAATACTAACAATTAAGCCCACCACGCTTGGGCCGCAACTGGACTACCAGTTATGCGGCTTGGGTCGACAAGGCCCAAGCCCAAAGTTATTTCCGGATAATATATAGAGTATCTTCTAAATAAAGAGGATATATACTATATACCCGATGTCGGCTAACACGCCGAAGAGTAGGGAACACGAAACCCACTAGGGTTTCATGCATATATAAAGGGCACCCAAGCCCTCGGTAAAGGTACGATCTTCAATAAACCCTAACCCTTTACTAAACCCTACATTCGATTACTTACTCTCACGCCGGAGGATAATCGGGGGAGACAATCCCTCGATAAGCCTAACGGTGTTTGTTTTCTTTTCTTAGTGCGCAGGTTCCATCGAGCATTAAGATTCAATTGGTACGAGAATAGAAGTCCTATCAAGGAACGCCCAACTTATGTATCAACATTAACCTTTAAGTTTTAAGCAAAGAGAAAATAGCTATTCACAAGCACTCAAATCAGCATTTATCTCATTATCTGGATCATATCTTTTTTTTTTTTTTGAACAGATATTTCATTCCACGCCTCACAAATGGAGGAAATTTGAACACAAGTTACATCGAACATACACAACGTAACTAGTTACGACAAAACAAGACATACACCATAATAGTTGTGACAGACTACAGCAACACCATACAAGGGTGGGGGGAATCACCCGAGTGAGCTTTTGGCAGACGCAACCATATGAAGGTGTAGCTTGACAAAAATACATAAAGTACATAAAACATACAAAGAAGATAAAACTAAGCATCCCTAAAGGAGCTAGACTTAAACAAAACAGATCAAAAGTCGAAACCCAAGGCAGCAGCAAGCCGATGATGACGGACCACAACAGATCTGAGCAGAAGAGACCGGAAGGTAACGGATCTGAGCAGAAGATGGCGGCAGCGACAACAGCGGCAGCGGCTAAGATGGGAGATGACAGATCTGAGGGCAAGCTTTATTTATAGGGAGGAGAAATGTACAAGAAAGGATGGGAGAAGGAGGCCCCGACGGCCGGTCAAAACCGACCGCCGGAGAAAGGTTTGGTTTGATCGGATTTTTGAGAGAGAAGTTCTAGGTGAGAGAGAAAGGTGTTTTTGACCACTACTCGGATCCAATGATTTATCTGGATCATATCAACAACACGTAATTTGACCCCATACCAAAAGGAAACAATTGTGCTAAGTGGCCACTAATGTGGGCGACTGGGTTTCGAAGCTGGCTCTAATATCATATTCTAATATCCTCTAATAAATTTAACATAAAATGAAAGGTTAAAATCTTGGACTCAAGAGATGCGTCATCTTAGCCTATAAACGCAATTCAGAACTACAAGAGGACATTTGGTGACTGACATGTAGCAACAGTGTTTTCCATTTTTGAGCAACAGTGTTTTCCATTGACGATGATTTGATTTCCTTCTTTATCATTCAAGAGACAGAGATCAGCCGGTAAACATGCCACTGAGGTTTCGGAAAATTCGACGCCTCTTTAGCGACAAGTGCTTCGTCGCTATGTCCGGTTGCCTAGTAGTGTATTGTCTAAAACCTTATAAATTGTCTTCGCTTGTAATGTTACCTTGTATTGTATTTTTTCCCTAGCTCCATGCTTAAAAATCTTAATAAATTTCTACTTGAAAAGAAAGGTGTGCCTTTTATATCTTTTTTAATGTTACCAATAAATCTCATCATTTTAAACCAAGTCGCTCCTTTAACAGTAACATTTCTTGTCACAGGCCGAAGCCACCACGGGAAAAAAAATGACTGTCAAAGGTTTATAAGTGATATGACTGATAAAACTTATAAAAGCCGCCTTTACAAAAACAATTTTTCAGAAACCCTACAAATAAAATGCTACTCACTTCACAATTATTGTATAAGCTTCATCTCTAGTTACATTATCAACAAGATTTGCTAAAGATAACATTAATATATTAACTGGATCACTGATCAAAATCTAAATAATATGAAGTAGTCACTTTGTTGTTGTAGATCTTGGTGGTGGTAAGTAATTTGGTGGAATCATCAAATTTGATCTTTATGGCCTTTGTATTTCTTTAAGACCAACTTTATAAATTAAATTTCAATATATTAGAATTGTCAATATACGTATATAACTAACTATATACGTATATAGTTAGTTATATATACGTATATAACTAACTATATACGAACCACATGGGGTGACCCAGTAGTTTGGATTTGGTCTCCTAAGCGGTTAAAGTCCCTGGAGGCACTAGTACATTAAGGTTAATCGCAGGCGAATATTTTTACATATTGCCGGCGTCATGACGTAGGCATAATGAGTTGTCGATGTCATGTCGTCGGCAGCAACTTGTCGAGAATGCTCCGTCGGGATTTAAATTCCCGACAAACAACTCCGACGACAAAGTGGGTCCCACACGATTTTCCGGTCAAACTTTTTTGTGGTTCGACAATATTGTCCTGACGACACGTCATCAGGACCATATTAAATAATTAACGATTTAATTAATGAACTTCATTAATTATAAGTTAATACCGACGACACGACGTCGGTATTAACTTATAATGGTCAACAAAAGTCAACAATAGCCAATGGGATTGTATATAGTACCGACGACAAGACGTCGGTACTATATACAAAAGTCAATGGAATTGTATATAGTACCGACGACAAGACGTCAGTACTATAAAAAAAGTGAAACAAATTGTACATATTACCGACAACATGACGTCGGTACAGTTAAAACAATACATTATTCTACACTTAAATGCCGACGATATGTCGTCGACATTTAGTTGTATTGTAGCTACACAGCTGCAATTTCCAGATTTTTGCCGCAAAAATCTACCATAACCTGCTTTCTAACTTGCTTTCATTCCAAGAAATTCAATACATCCAATACCACTAGAAAATGGCTATAAACTTTATAACGGCTAAACAGTTATATATAACCACTAAACACTTATAAACTTTACAAAACGGCTATAAACTTTATAACACCCTCAAAATACATTATAAACTTTACATAACGGGTGTTATAATCGCTAGACCTAGCTGCTATATCTACAAATGTTGCAATATCCGCAATGTTCAATGATAATAAGATTCGGGTCGCCAAAATATAGTTTCAAAGATAAAAACAACACAAAATAACACATATACCTCTACCGCCCCTCGTCGTCATCCATATCATCGCTACAACGATCCTCATCATCATCACCCTCGCTGCCAGAGCCACTCTCGCTGCCAGAGCCACTCTCGCTGCCAGAGCCGCTCCTGCTCCCGCCTGAGCCACTCGTGCTCCCGCCTGCGCCACTCCCTCCCGCGCCACTCCCGCTGCCGCCTCCTACCTCACCTCGAGAACCAACCTGGGTAATAAACTCTTGCCATCGCGGGCTGCTCGAGACAAAACCCATCACCAAATCGAGCTGCTTCTGAGTTGCCGACGCTTTCTTCTCAACTTTTCTGCTCTTATTCTCAGCTTTTCTGCTCTTCTTCTCAGCTTCATCAATCTTCTTTTGAGCTTGAGCAAGCTTCTCGTCGATCTCGGCCATACCTATAAACGAAGTAATCAAAATTTAAAAACAGCCATTTCAATACATAAGATGAGTCATTTAAAATTATCCAATTGTACATACCTGGAGGTGGAGGCGGGGTGTGTGGTAACCGTGGCCTCTTCAAGCCGGGTACCACCCTGCCCCTGCCGGCTATTTGACCACGCTGCTTGCCCTTTAGTACCCGGGCAAGTATCTCCTCCTCCGTGTACGCCACCCCTGTCGGCGTATCCGATCTCGGCTCCCTTAGCCTGACCATCTCTTCCTATGTAGTTAAAAAATGAGAAAACTAATATATTAGTCGGCTTAATTACTAGATTATGTTTCAATAAATCATTAAAGTGCATGTTTGGAAAAAAAAAATGATACTTACATACTGAACACGAGCCTCATCCTGCAACCAAACACCATCCTTGCAGTGGGTGTCAAAAAAGGTCTGGATGACGGACGGGTACTGATGGTCCTCGCTGTTCTCGAACTGTATATACACATGTAAATAGGATGAAACAAATTAAAATGACAAATCAAACACCATATATATTTTATTTAGTATAAATACTTTTAATTAATATATAATTAAAATTAAATAATCTTATAAAAATAAAATGTGTCTTACATATTCGTGTCGAGAAGCGGCCAATGATCTCGAACCGTGGCGGCTGTGAACCTTGTTCTTCTTTCGGTTCTATTTGTTCACAGCCGATCATTTTTGTGCCTTCTCCGACATGTACAACTCCACATGCTTCTCCCACACAGACTGCTCCATGTTTGGAGGAGGTCTTCTTCTGATCGCTTCCACATTCGTAGCCCCACCCTGCCTGGTAAAGAAATCGCGCTTCATGTTATATTTGTTGTCTGCGTATCGCTTAGCCAGATATACGGTGATGCCGGTCCGAATGTTCTCCCAGTCCGAGATGATATGGTTGTACATGAGATGTTAAATGAATGAGCCGAGATGATATAGTTGTACACGAGATGTTAAACGAATGAGCCGAGCAATTATGGAACTCGTGCTCAACAACAAAGTTCCAGCTTATCTTATTCTAGTTTGAAAGATGCAATTCCTAACTATGGGCCAAGTGTTAACCACAATGTCTCACCAGGCGTAAAGTAGTTTATTAACTCGCCTGTTTCGTTTAACGAATGAGCCGAATTGTTTCGTTTTCTTGTCGAGTTGTTTCGTTTGATCTGTTTCGTTTGCTTGTCAAGTTATTTCATTTGAGTCTGTATGAAATGAGCCGAGATGTTTAACGAATGTGCCGAGATGATATGGTTGTACACGAGATGTTAAACGAATGAGCCGAGATGATATGGTTCTACACGAGATGTTAAACGAATGAGCCGAGATGATATGTTTGTACACGAGATGTTTAATGAATAAGCCGAGATGATATGGTTGTACATGAGATGTTAAACGAATGAGCCGAGTTATTTCATTTACTTGTCGAGTTGTTTCCTTTGATCTGTTTTGTTTGCTTGTCAAGTTGTTTCGTTTGAGTCTGTATGAAATGAGCCGAGATGTTAAACGAATGAGCCGAGATGATATGGTTGTACATGAGATGTTAAACTGTTGGAAACGCAAAAGTGATGATCATAGATGTAATCTAGAAAGAGAAAGAACAAGGGAGAATAAGAGAGAGTTTCTTATTCCACACACAATTCACACCTCTCAAATGAGAGGTTTACACCTTATATAGTCTCTCATGATATGAGAATAGGGAAGTGTGTCGTCTTTACATATTTCACTAATTCAACATTAACGTAAATACTAAGACTAAACTAGATGGCACACTTCTACTAACATGTAGACTATATTTTTCCGATTCTAACAAGCTATTACATGACCATATTACAAGACTCATTGACTCGATAATGATCGTCACTTTGAGCATTCCCAACAATCTCCCCCTAAGGGAAGATCATTGAGATCTCTCTTTGATTACATTTATGATCATCACTTTTGCGTTTCCAACAATCTCCCCCTAATGGGTGATCATTGAGATCCAATTCCGTGACATGTAGGTTATGGGTCCATCAATAGAAATGGATGATCATTAATCTTCTTTGATTCTTGTTGTCTTGAACTTTGAGTCTTCGTGTAATAGCTTTGCTAGATTCTTTGTTCCAATCATGCTTTGTGATTTTACAACCTTAAAGTGATCAATACTTGAATTAATACAAAACGTGTTCCCAACAATCTCCCCCTAAGTATTGGTCATCAAGGTTGCTTGACGTCGTCTTTGCTTCTTTGGCTTTGACGTCATTTGATCTTTGTTCTTTAGTTCTTGTTGTGATATGATATGGTGACTTCTTGATCTGCCTTTCACCAACGTTCTTTAATGACTTTGTCTTTTCGTCTTTTCCATCATGCTCATATGTCTTTTGACTTTTGTTCTTCAAACGGTTCTCACTTCATAAGCTTTCATCTTTGGCTTGTGAAAGTTTGTAAGGCTTGAACTTTGACTTTTCTTTAACTTCTTTGAACTTTTGTTATCCCTTAGTCTTTGTGAGAACTTTTCTTTAGGATATGAGCATGATGAAATTGTGATACTGGAACTCCCGGTCTCCATGATTCGCTGCAAGTAAAGAGTTAGCAATAAATCAGCCGGTACTTACAGGTTCGAACTTCGAGATTGTCAACAGTATAGTGTGAAGACTTTCTCTAATCCTTACCCAGGCCGTTCTGAATCAGATACACCCAAAAGGGCTTACACAGACACACCGAAGTGCACCCACAATTCAGTGAGTCGTTGGAGATCACCCCACGACTGTAGACCATTTTGGAGCTAACACTAAGCGTAACCCACAAGGGATTACCGAAGTGACCTGCTGTCAGGTCTGTTTGATGTGGTCAATTCTAATAGCCAAAATATGACTAATGTAGTTATGTAAATATGATGTGCAACTAAAGGGGCCTAGGTTGCCAAGTATTAAACATGTTATTAAGTTAGTTGTGGCTAAATAAGAAGGAAGGAACTTGAGGGGCCATTCTTGCCACATGGCCAAACTTTCCACCTAGCTATTATTTTATCCAGGGAACTCTAGACTCTTCCACCATTTTCTTGTGTGTGTTAGGTGGTTCGGTTATTAAAGAAAAAGGAGGGAAGAAGATGAAATGGATGGCTAATCCATGGAGTGTTTAAGGTTCCAATCCAAGAGTAAGGTCCCTTGCAATTATCCCATGTAAGTAATCTTCCCACCCTTGATTCTAATGAGGTTAAGATGTATGGATTAAGTGGGTTTTCATCATATGATCAAGATATGATCATATGATGATGTAGAATGAAAGGTGAGTATGTTTAATGGGTTATGTTAACCCTTTGTTTATGTTATTGACTACTATGTTATTAGGTCTTGAGATTGTAAGAGATGATGATGATGAGTATGATAATGGAAGATGTTGATGGTGGGATTTATGATAGTAGCTTAGCTTTGAAAGCTAAGGTAAGTAACTTGTACTAAAACATGTGTTATATGTGTATTATTCCTTTATGTGTTATGATTATGTTAAAGTTAG